>JALBUQ010000058.1:0-144205 GCA_024364755.1 Pseudohyphozyma bogoriensis
CTCGAGAGACGGCGGCAAGGGCCAGTCGCAAAAGGGGAAACGGTAGCTTAGAAGATGCAACCTAGACCATACCACCCCCGATCCTCGAGAAAGTCTTAAGCTGTCTCTTCACGAAAGAGAGAGAAACTGGGCGGAAGGATGACAACACGTGTCCTTCCCTTGCCATCTGGCCCGAGCTCGAAGTTTTTGAGGGCGGCGCGCCGCCGCGCACGGTTGTTGTTCGCTCTCCATCATCTACATCCTCCTCGACTCTTGCTCCGAGGTATGTCCACATCTACCAGTCAAGAATTTCATCAAGTTCTGACCCTTGATCCCAATCTCCCTTTTCCTCGCGCTCCTGCTCCGTACCACTCGCCTCCACCACCACACCTCCATCAACGTAGCTCGTTCTCGCATCTTTCACACCCCTACACCTCTCCTCTCCACTACCACAGCATCACAATGGGTCTCTCGAAGAAGGATCAGCGCAACCGCGAGCACAAGGCGGCTGAAAAGGCCGGAACCAAGGTCCAAACCACGGCTGGAGGTGCGCTCGTCTCGCCTGGCCAGTGCTTTCTCGCGAGTGAAGCTGACTTGAATTGCATCCAGGCGTGCCAAAGAAGGCGCCGAAAGAGCAGATCGTCTGCACCGTCTGCAAGGCTTCCCTCATCGCGTCGATGCCGATCGTCCTTCGCGAGTGAGTGCAGGCCTTGGTCGTTCCGTCGCGATGAGCTTCGTGCTGACGGTCCTCGTGTGTACGACAGCCATGCCGGCAAGCACCCCAAGGTTGCTCCTCAGGACTGCTTCCCTGGAGCGACCATCGCACCGTAAACGCGTATTGGCGGAACGTACATTGGTTGGATTGGGGAGGAGGAGGGAGGAAGGGGAGGGATGTTGTTGGCTTCGTAGAAGAGCGGCTGCGAGCTGTCTTGTGTTATTACTAGAGTATGTTTTACTTCCTTCCATGGTGGAGATTGAGCTTGGTGCAGGTAAGGACGGGATGTCGACTGCCGACAGTGGCGTAAAGGAATGGCGCCGGCTCCTTCGCTCGTGAATCCTTCTCAACCGAACTTTCTCCTCTTAAGCATTTTAATTCTATGTGAAAATGCTCTATCTCAATTCAACTCTGTATCGTAGCTCCGCACAAGCCGTTCTAGTTCTCTCAAATACGAGTCCTCGCTCTCCGGGCAGAGGAGCCTGACGGAATCACACAGTTTGTAGAGGTATTCCTGCGGAACAAAAGTATCAGCACCTGCATTGCACAAAAGGAAGGAGAGAACAACTCACTTTGTTGGGACCTGAGGGGCCAACGGTTTTGGCGATCAACCTCGCCAGGTCATGCATCATCTCACCGCCTCCAAACGATGGGTTGTCGGTCTCGCCAACGTACACCTTGCACTAGACAAACCAGGTTGAGCTCGAAAACGTCTGGTTGAAATTCTGAGGCTCACATCTTTATGTACCACGATCTCCTCGCCGTTGGGCCCGACACCAAACACGTCGACCGTTCTCAAGGTGTAGCCGTCCTTTTCGCGGTGATCTAGATGCGAAGTGAGAGTGAGCATGGATTGAGCAGAGAGAACGAATGACGTACCGAGATATGGCCATACTGTAGCTGCAAGTTCTGCTGGGATGGTGTAGACTTGACCTGGAAAGAGAAGGTAAGCAACGCATGACTTCGAAGAGCTTCTTAATCGTCGACAAAGCTTACCCCACACATGATGAGATTCTGGTGGTTCGTCCTGTATTCCCACTGTCAGCATGAGGAAGAGCTCCCGATAAAGAACCGGTCCTCACTTTTTGATGAGGAAGCCAGTCCTGCTCGCGGAGCAAAGTAACCACTGCCACGTCACGATCAGCAATGATGTTCGTCTCGCTCGACACTGGCCACTCTCACCTCGTCCTGGAGCGTCCGGAGTACCCCGACTGTTTCAAAGCATGGTTAGGCTTTACAAGAAAAACCATCAAGCAGAGAGATGACTCACTGGTCGTGAGATTTCTGAGCGAACCGCCGCACGTGATGCTTGATGTATCCGGGCTCGAAGGTGATGCCTTCGAACGGCGGCGGCTTGAATATCAGGCTTCCGTATCCAAATACTGCAGTTGCCATCTGTCGGACTATGACCAGTCGTCAGCACATTGGATCCGTAGCAGCGCTTTCAGGCTGTGGCGTGCTTCGAAGCGCTCGTCGCGTACGGCTCCTTCGTGTCGTCCTGCCCACTGAGCGTCTCTCAAAACGTCAATAACCTCAGAAACAGTTCTTTATAATCCCTCGACAGTCAGCTCGCCTTCCCTCCACCACTTTCCACCTCGGCGTCGACAACACAAGCATCCTCACGCCGAGCCTGACTCAAAGGTGGACCGCCTTCCGCCGCCCAAATGGCTCCAACGAGCTAAATTCATCAGAAAGCAGAGGCGTGTCCACTCTGACCTGGTACAGCCAAGCATGGTGAACTGATCGACGCCGCTTCGAAATGGCGGTTGCGTGCTCAGGCCGATGCTCGTGTGTGGCCTTTCCGACGAAGCTGATGGTGTGACCAAAGGCTTTGCTACTTACTTTGCTGCAACTTGCTGAAAGTGGTAGGGGAAGACTGAAGCAGAAGAACGAGCAGACGCCAGACGCGCCTGGCCGCGACATTGCGCTCAATCTCACGTTGAGCTCGGGCCCGAGGCGCGTCGGCGAGACCCGTTTCGCCGAAACGCGTGCCGAAACGATCACTATTGGTAAGACTTGTGCCGGAGTTGCTGACTCGATTTGTGCCGAGTTCTATTTCAAACCGCTAGTCGACTTTTTGTGGCTAGCCTCTTTGTATGGGGAATACCGCTTAAGGGCTATCTAATCCAACAACGTGCCGAGGGCGTCTCCGTAGAACGAAGGCGCCGTCTTGCTCTGAGTGGGAGTTCCATCGACCCAAGCATCCCAGTCATACGCGATTTCTGCAGGAGGCAACGACACACGTCAGTAAAAGCAATGCGGCGTGATGAACAACACGTGGTCAGAACGCTCACCTTTGACGATAGGCCATCCAGCGAGGTAGATGTTCTCCAAGGCCGGTCCGAAACCACCCTGGTTAGCTTCAAACGCCTCGTAGGCAGTGAGGTTGGCCGCTGGGGGAGGAGCACGGTCAAAGTCGGAGCCGGTGCGGAGGACGATGACACGCGAGTAGTCGCAAAGGCCGGCCACGGTGCCTCGCATGATGGACTCCAAGGCTGTAGCAGTCGAGCATCAGCTTGTGAGACTCGTAGTTTTGCAAAGGTATTACTCACTGGCGTTGTCCTCCTGGGCGGTAGAACAGTAGTTGGCAGTGCCGTTCGTCAGGAGCTTGGTCATGTTTCCGAAGCTCTCAGAGAGAAGCGTTCCAGCGTAGTAAACGTCCGAGCTGTTGACCATTGGAGTCATAAGACAATGTACCAATCTTGACTCATACGAAAGATGTTCTTACGTAGCAACATCGCACTGGACGATGGTCGGGGGCTCGTTGGCAGGAGCGTAGTCGAAGTTCGCACGGTAGGTGATAGCGTCGGCCGAGTCATTGAGCTTGACGTTCTTGACGAGGTCAAGAGCTCTAGCAAGAAGGTTGGTGTTGAGCTCAAAGACCTCAGTTCCGTACTTTTCCCCATAGATATTACGTGTCGTCAGTCTCTAGCCCTCGGACCATGAAAGGGACGGCGCACGTAATCGGCTTTGGCGGGAGCGATGCCAGGTCCGGGGGTGCCGTAAGCCCAGTATCCGGTGGTCCAGTTGCTGGGCATCTGACGAGCATCAAGCTCGTACTGGAGGGCGACCTGAATGGCGAAGCGAGCTTTGGAAACACAACGTTTGTCAGTATCGCCACGTGTGCTCGCTCGAAAGAACGTCACGCACCAAACATGGCGGAACCGAGGGTGCCCCAGTAAGGGTTGACACCAGCAATACCAGTGACAAACCAGTAGGTGCTTTAATTGTAGAAATAAGTCTGCATCAGCTACGGTATGGTGCCGACGACAGGGACACGTACAGCTTGAGGTCAAACTTGGGCGAAAGCCAAAGTGCGGTGACTGAGACGCCAGCATTGATCTCAGCTTCTCCGGTGGTCATCATGCAGATCTTGTACTCCTTTATCATAGAAAGCACCTCTCGTTAGCTGTGTGAAGGGACTTGGAAGTGGGAGAAAACTTGCCTTGTTGCACATGACGTGAGGGTAGAGAGGCGACAAGCCTGCCACGGTGACATTCTCGCTGAGCTCAAGAGGCTCGAGCCAGACGTCTCTCTCATAAGTGAACTGTTTGTAAAACAATCTGGTCAGACGGAAGTTTAGAAGGAGCGCCTGGAGCACTAAAGCGCACCATGGTGATGACTGGATGGGGTTCGCGGGCTCAGCAATCACTTTCTGAAGCCGGAACGGAAAAGATAGCTTACGCATGACACGAGGAGCAATAGGTCCATCGGTGGCCCAACGACGGCCAACAGCAGTCTCTCCGACGGCGGGAAGGCCGAACGCGGGAGCCGCGACGGAGAGCAGAGCTCCGGCCGAGACGAGGAGCGAAGTGAGGACGGAACGCATTGGGGGGACTGCCAGTGGAAGCTGGCGCAGAAAGAACGAAGAAGTGGAGTGAGAATGAGAGGAGAAAGAGAGAAAGGCGGCCGAAAGAATTATGCGAATCGGGCGATAGCTCCGATCTCCGGTGCCGACCTCGCGATTGAGGGATCTGCCAGCCAGGGGTGTGGGAATGAGGCTTGGGTCCGTCGCTGACCGTCCGAATTACCCGATTTGAATAGATACATGTTTGCCGCCGGTTCCGTATCAATCAGCGCCAACAATGTGATTCGACCACGCTGTGGACCTTTGGCGGCACCGCGCGCTCGATTGTGGTTCCGGTGTAGTGGGCTTCGCTTGCACCGCCGTTTTCCTCGTCTCAAACAGCTGATAACCATACCTTTTCTGTTGAGCATCCTTCTGATACAGCTTTGATTCCATCTTAAGAGTCCATCACATAACAGATAGCAGAGCAGATAAGACCTCGGTGTGACAATCGTGTTGCTGTTTTGGCCACCACGCGTTTACAAGTCTTGGCGTCGCGGGAGGGTGCCGTCCACGCCTTCGCGCGAGTCGTGATTGTCCGGGCCCTGTCGACCACGCACGTTCTCATGGTCTTTCTGAAACAGAGAGAGACACTCCCAAAGATCGAGACTGGAGGCCACGTGTCCAGCAGAGCAAATCGGACAGAGAAAGGGCACGAAATCTAAGATGCGGTTGCAGGGATCACTCCTCTTCTTCTTCCTCTTCCTCCTCCTCCTCCTCTTCTTCGTCGAACTCCAGCTCCTCATCCTCATCAAACGCCAACTCCTCTTCCTCCCCACTGTCGCTCTCCTCCTCCTCACTCTCGCTCTCACTATCCTCCTCGCCCTCATCACTCTCCTCGCCAGCACTCTGTACTCCCATCTCACCCCTCAGCTTCCTCCCAACAGTCTCCTCCATACCAACAGCACAAACAGCGGTCAACCGACTGCCGTCAGAATCGTACGTCGCCTTGGGAAGGATCTCCTCTTCCGCCGACGTGACACTCGACAGAGCAGAGAGGTCGTAGAAGTTGATCTTTCCGTCAGACGAGATGGAGGTAAGGACTATTGTCGAGGGAGTGGTGGAAGTGGGGAGAGGGGGGTAGGCAACCTCAAGGAGGTCGAGCGCCTTGACTCTGGAAGGAGATGACACGTCAGCTAAAACTCCTCCAAATATAGCAGATCAACGAACCGGTTGGCATGACCACCGATGATGCGAACGGGCTCAGGATCCTTGACTCCCTCCTCAGCCTCCTCACCAGTCAACTTGGGGAGCGACGTGAGGTCGTACACGCGGGTCTTACCGTCCTCGCACGCGACGAGGAGGTATTCCTTCTGCGTCGGGTCTTCAGCGTCGATGGGGAAGTAGCAGAACTGGAGGTCGTGGTAGCGGCTTCGAGAGGTGAGGGTGAGGAGCGGGGTCATGTCCTGGAGACGAGGAGGACATTAGCGAAAGCGACCACGTGGGGGAGAGGGCAGGAACCAACGAGAGAGTAGACGGTGAGCACGGTGTTGGCGATGACACCAAACTTGGTACCATCAGTGTTCCATCTCACAAGGTCTCCCTCTGTTTGTCAGAAGAATAGTGTTCTCGAATAAGCTTCCAGGACCTTTCTTCCTTCGCAAGAACGGGACGCACCATCACCAATCTTCATCGTGGCGACCGACTTGCCAGCAACCAGATCCCACATCCTCAACATCTTGTCCTGACCAACACTGAGGGCGACCCTGCCGGCTGGGTGGGCGTCGATCGAGTTGACCCTGCCCTTGTGGCCCTTGAGCGCGCGGAGAAGGACCCAGTCCCTGACGCGGTACAGCGCGATGGACGACGCCGAGGTCGTGCAGAGGAGTTGGTTACGAAGAGGCACGAACGCAAGCTTGGTGATTGTTCCTATAAGTACAAGCGCCGTGAAGAGTCAGCTCGGAGAGCCTGGCAGCGGCGCAAGGGGAAAAAAACAAACCTGTGGCATCGCCGTCGAGGGTGCCGACCTCCTTCCTGCGCTTGAGGTCCCACACCTTGACGATCTCGTCGGTTCCTCCGGTGACCAAGTACTTTCCTCCGACCTTGCGCTCGCTGCCCGTGGCGGGACTGGCGACGGTACTCGCCGCGACGGCTCTGAGGGACGAGAGGTGCGCCGGGAACGAGAAGATGGGCGAAACAGCGAGGTCGTACGGCGATGCAGCAGCATCTGACGACTTTGAGGGGACAAAGGTGCAGCTGAGGCCGTAGAGCAGGCGTTCGTACGAGCCCGCCGAGACGATAAAAGTCCTCGGTGCGTCTGGCGTGGGTGCGGCGACGGGCTGAGCGGGCGCGTCCTTCTTGCCCTTTCCTTTTCCTTTACCCTTTGTGGGTTTAGGCTTCTGGGCGGATGAAGGTGGGATGGCGGCGGACGACGAGGGCGAGGGAGCACCGGCGAAGCGAGCTCGTTTCGGAGGCGCTGGACTCGCCGTCGAGGCGGCGGAGCGCTTGTTGGCGAGCGACGATTTCTTCGCCATTACTTTTGTTGGTGCAGAGTGCAGGCGGGTGGAGGGTGCAGCGAAAAGTAGTGTAAGAAAGCAGAGGTTGAATGATGGCGGGCGCTGGAAAATGTCAACAGGATTTCAAGAGAAGAGTCCAAGAAAGGGGTGCCACCCACCTCGAGCTCGGAAACAGCGCGAGAGAGCGACCACCATCTGCTCCTCCACCACCACCGGCCGTCGCCATGAATCTCCCGCCCCCGACGAACGGCAACGGCAACGGCGACGAGAGTCCCCTGGCACCAGCCAGTGCCGCCGCCGCTGCCGACAAGTACGAGGGGATCGTGCTCCCGCCGCCCGAGATCCGGCAGATTGTCGACAAGACGGCGTCGTTCGTCGCGAAGAACGCGAACCCGGCCGTGTTTGAGGAGAAGATCAGGGCGAGGGAGAAGAGCGACTCGAGGTTCGCGTTCCTCAACACCACCGACGCCTACTACCCTTACTACCAGTCGAGGCTCGAGTCGTTCCGCGCGGGCGAGGTCCTCGAGAACAAGGATGCCGCCGCCTCCGCCGCCGCTGCTGGGGCCAAGGATGCTGTCCAGCAGGGATTGGAGGAGGTCAAGGCGGATGTCGGGCCACCAAAGCCGCCCACGCTCGACTTTGTCGTCGAGGACCCGCCTTCGATCAACGCCGTTGACTTGTGCGTCTCGTCATGCTGCTCGCAACCCCCACCTCTCAGACGAACATGACGCTGACCTCTACCGACACTGTGGCTTGACAGGGACATTCTGAGATTAACAGCACTCTTCACGGCGCGATCAGGACGACGCTTCATGCAGGACCTCGCCAACCGCGAAGCCCGCAACTACCAGTTCGACTTCCTCCGCCCCTCCCACTCCCTCTTCGGCTACTTCAACCGCCTCACCGAGCAGTACACCAAAATCCTCATCCCCTCCAAAGACTACCTCGCCAACCTCGACCGCCGCGCTGGAGGGCCCTCCTCGGAACCCGCCGACGAGAAGCTCGCCCAGGCCAAGCGCGAGGTCCTCAAGGACGCCAAGGTCCGCGCAGAATGGGAGAAGTGGGAGTCGTCAAAGAAGAAGGAGGCCGAGGATGCGGCCGAGGCCGAGAGGATCGCGTTTGCCGAGATTGACTGGCAGGACTTTGTCGTCGTCTCGACCGTCGAGTTTACCGAGCAGGATGAGGCTGGTCTCGTCGAGTTGCCGCCGCCGATGAGTCTGAGTGAGGTGGAGAACATGACGATCGCGCAGAAGAAGATGGCTTCGATGATTATGGAGGGAAGGGAGGACGAGATCGTGGAGGACGAGCGCGAGCGCGAGAGGGGCGAGGAGGCGGAGATGGACATGGATGACGATGATGAGGACGACGAGGACAGGAGAGCGAAGGAAGCGGAGAAGGAGAGACTCAAGGCGGTCGAGATCGTTCAGGCCACCGCGAACGGCCCGATGAAGATTAGGAAGGATTACGTGCCAAAAGGTTCGTCTCATTTTCGTTGTTTCATCCGCGTTTTGAGCTGTCTCATTGACGCTTCTCGTCCCTACAGCTAAGCGAGAGAAGGTCGTCGAACAGGCGACAACAATGTTCAACGGCCAGCAAGTCCCAGTCGAGGAGTTTGCCGACCACGTCAGGATCGAGCTGCTCGACCCGAAGTGGAAGGAGACGAAGCGTCAGAACGAGATCAATCGTTCGGCTGCCAACCTTCTCCCAGGAGGTGCGCTTCACTCTTCTCATTGTTTGGCATTCTGAAGACTGACGCTCAATTTCACAGGAACCGACGTGTCCGCCTCTCTACGAGCACTCGCCTCGCACCGTGCCGACATCTTCGGTACTGCAGACGATGCCGAGATCAAGAGGCAGCAGGAGGAGGCCAAGCTTTTGTCGAAGGCGCGCGAGGCTGGCGTGTGGGACGGTCACACCGCTACCAAGGAGGGCATCACGGCTCGTTACCAGGCTGCGGCCAACCTCGACGAGCAGATCGAGGCGCTTCATCGTACCAAGGGTCTTCTTGCGTGCGTCTACTCCCTTCCAACAAGCCCTTGTCTTCGCATACTCATTTTTCTTTATTCTTATTATCAGTGTCGACGAAGACGAAACCAGGATCGGTCCCGCCGCCCCTGCCGTCGCTCCCGTCGTCGAGCAACAACCTCCTTCCACCTTCCTCAACGCCGGTGCCGGTGCCACCATCTCCGCCGCTCCGCAACCGAACCAACAAAGTAACCCTTACTCTACGGGCCAGTACGGCCAGGGCTACGGCCAAGCTCAGTACGGCCAGCCGACGAGCGGTACGGGCTACCCACCCGCTTCGGCGCCCGGGCTCCCTGCCCGCCCGGCGGTCGCGAACCCTGGAGAGGCGATGCCCGCCGCGGCCGTTGCTCCTGTCGCTGAGGGTGTTGCGTCTCCGTACGCCGGTGGACGGCCAGCCGAGGACGAGCCGGAGGACGCGCCGTCGTCGAAGAGGCAGAAGCTCGCGGATGGCCAGTACTACCCGGAGGAGGAGTGGGTTGCTTCTCACCCCGTGAGTTTTCTTTTTCTGCTGTTTGGCTGGAGAAGTGGGTGGGAAGCTGACTAGCGGTGGTATGGTGACGTGTCGCAGGAGCCCATCTCGATCAAGGTGCAGCTGCCCGACTACCCAGCCAAGCCAGAGTGGGGTTGCAACGGCAGCGAGATTACGCTCACCGAAGTTCCTATTACTGCTTTGTGTGGAGCCCTTCGTGACCGTATCACCGTGAGTCAAGTCCCTCCACTTTGGTCCTCCACTCGCCGGTAGGTCCGAAAAGAGGAGTCATGGCGCTGACCTCTTTTGCGTTTTCGTCTGGTTCCTGATGATTAATAGGCCAAGGTGGGACTACCGATTGGCAAGCAAAAGCTGACTTATAAGGGGCGGATCCTGGCCAACAACGGCACGTTGGCGGGGTTGAACTTTGAGGATGGGGACGAGGTTGTGGTGACGATCAAGGAGAGGAAGTAGTGCCACGTGTTTTCCGGTCTCACATGTAACACATCGACACGCCGTCAAATGGAGATTTTGTGGCACGTGGTGCGGCACGATTGCAACGGGAGGGGGAAGTGATGGGTAGCGACCCTGCCTGGAGAAATCCCTCGTCGATCACGATCTCAGCTCAGCAGGGGAATGGCCGTTAGCCGGGGGAGACGTCAGCGCTGGCACCCCTCAGCGATTTCTTATTCGGAGCGGCGGAGGTTCGGAGTTTGGCTCGGAAGCTGGTGATCACCATTGAGATCAGTGTCGCGCTCCAAGGTGGTTCGAGCAAAGGTACGAGCATCGGACCCAGCTGAACTGTCTTTTCATGCTCTTGTTGCTGGGGTTCAGTGTTTGTCCGAGCGCAAACGGCGAGGTGGAGCGACCTCCGAAGCGCGATCGCGTAAGCAAGCGGAGCGCGGCGACAGACGCGCGAGGTGCCCAGGCGAGCGAGGGTTTGTGGGCAAAGTTGCCTTTCCGATTCCTTCCTTGCCTTCGCTTCCTCCCCCTACTTACGACCGGTTTCAACTATTTTCTGTCATCTATTCCAGCCATGGGCACCCGCAAGCCAACGCCTTCGTCCTCCCAGCCGCACCACCACCCTGCGCCCAAAGGTGCGACGGACTTCCTCCTCGGATCTCGCCTGACTCCTGCTGACCTCCGCCGCGCCATTTTTTTTGTTTGTCGTCTCGCACTTGCCTGCTCCAGGCAGCGCATGCTCGACGTGCAAGGCTCGCAAGGTGCGCTGTGGGCTCCAGCAGCCGGCGTGCGAGGCGTGCATCCGCTCGGCCCGACACGAAGGGCGCGACCCGTCGCTCGTCGTGTGCTCGTACGGCGCCGGCGCGAAATGTGGCACCAGCGGACCCGCGAGCTCGCGAGCGACGAAGCCAGCCAAGGCCAGAGCACCGAGTGTCGGCAGTGACCGCCAGTCGTCGCCAGCAGGAGCCGAAGTGCTCGAGTTGGAGCAGAAAATGGGTGCGTGTCCCGGTCTCCGAGGTGTTTGCTGGCGCGCCAGACGAAACCGCGCAAGCTGACGTGTGGCTGTTTCTCGCTACAGTCGAGTTTGAGAAGAGAGTGCGCGCGAACCTCAAGGCACTTCCACCAGCACCAGCACCAGCGGTGCCCTCGTCGCCGTCGCTGCCTGTCGACTTCAGCGTCCTCAGCCGTCGCACCTCCACTCACGCCTCCGCCTCCACTTCGCGTCCTCCACCCCTCGCGTCCTCCGCCGCGCCGCCGATGCCCACGCCCGCCGGCCTCCACAATTCTCCTACTATTCTTCACCCGACAGCCCCTTACGCCGCCGCCGCCGCCGCCGCCGCTTGGCCGATATTCACTCCCCTCGAGCAGCCCTTGTCCCACTCGCCCGTCTCGATCGACTTTTCCGCCACGTACCCGTCGTTCGCCGCCGCGCCCGAATCGCCCGACTCGCTCCTCTCGTACGAGTCCTCGCACTGGGCTTCCTCCAGCTCAAGCGACACCGACCAGCTCCTCTTCACTCCTCCGCCGCCGCTCTATGAGCCGTACGAGGAGCTGCCGGAGCATTTCACGCACGCGGAGGGCGCGAAGGAAACGCTAGCGCTCCCATTGTTCTTCCCGCTCCCGCCGAAGTCGTTTGGCCAGGACCCGCCGTATGGAAGTGATGTATTGTTCGGGTTGGACGACTGGACGTTCGGCGGCGACCTCATGTCGTATTGATCCTGGCCCTCGCGTTCCTTTGCTTTCCGAGCCACGGCTTCTCCCTTGTACCCGTTCTCCCCGTGTGGATAGCCTGCCCTACTCCTTTGTCGAAGTAATAATCTCTTTGTTCTAATATCATTCACCTCTCTCTTTTTTTTTGACTTCTTTTCAATCGTCCCTTGGGAGGACCCATAGGTGACAAATTCCACTTCCCGTGTTTACGTGGCCACGATCGGAACGGCGAAACCCGCTCCGTTCCTGCACTCGTCAGCGAATCGCGAGTCCGGCCTGCGACTTCCGTTCTCGCTCCCAAAGGCACTATACACTATTCTCTAAAGCCCGATTCCGGAGCGGCCTGCTCTCCGAAATTCTGGTCTGCCGGTCGTCGGAGACAACTCCTCACTGCGGGCAACTCTCCGACAACGAATTCGGAGGTTCGGGCAGTCGGCGATACAGTGCCCGGGGAGCCCAGAAAACACTTTCTTGCTCTCGCGGGCATTGGGATCTGACTGAGGGGAGATAACGTAATAACCTCACTTCAATTGCACCCCTGGTTTTCCACTTCACTTCGCTCGTTCTAAGGTGTTCCGGCGGGTTGTATCGGCGAGTCGTGTTTGAAGCTTCGGGTCCAGCCGAACGAGACTTCTGCTTGTAGTAGAGCTAGGAGCAACAGTGACAGATTCAGCTCCAGTCATCAGAAGAAAGGCTGATGAGCTCACTGACCAGCAAGGACATAGCGCTCCATCCTCTCCAACGAGACGTTGACGTTGACGTAGTCGCGGTACAGCACGAAATCGCTCTTCTTCGCCTCCTCCGGGAGCTTGAGTGGGTCGTAACTGAGGTCACCAAACTCCAAGGGGTAGTAGAAGGGAGTGACGAGACTGTTGTAGCTGTAGATGTGGCGCTCCATCTGATGCAGGAGCGTCAGGGGAGTGAACACGTGGTTCCGAGAGGTTGGGCGTACCTGGGCTGTGGAGTTCCAGTTGGCGTTCCAGTAGCTTGATGGGGGTCAGTGCTGTTCTCCCACAGTTTTGTGAGGGGAACATGGCATACTCGACGAAAATGGCGGAAGCGCCGGGCGGCAGGAAAATGGCTGAGAACGACACTCCGCCGCATGGGGAAACCACCACTGGAAAGAAAACCAAGTCAGATTGAAACTCTAACATAAGCGAACAGCTACCCGAGGACTCACCTGACGTAGACTGCATCCACGCAATCTGCTCCTCCAACGAGAACTCTGACGGGTCCTTCAACTCCACCTCGACCTCGAACCTCTTCACCAAATGATCCCGCAACTCCTCGTAATTCAACAACGTCCTCCTCCCCCTTTTCAAGAAGATTGAAATCTTCTGCTTCTTGAGCTTCGGGAACTCCGGCACCCCAACATACTTTTTCATCTCCGCCACGAATCCCGGCCAACTCTCGCCCGAGTAGCCCATCCCAAGCTCGCGCGTCCCAACCAAGAGGTTCTTGAAGCAAACCGGCGAGTCGTCCGCAGGCCAAAGGTCTGAAATGTCGGTCTCGACGGGGCGGGAGAGGAGGAGTGGAGCGATCTCAGAGTGGTGCGAGCAGCCTCGGAGAGGGTCGTCCCGACGGGCGCAGGAAGGGTGGAAGATGACGCCGATGTCGCGGGACCAGAGAGAGAAGGATTTCGCGAGGCGGTAGACTGGGAGGTAGTCGTCTCCTAGGGCGTGGCCAAAGCTGAGGAAAGTCACTCGCGGTGTCAGCTTTGCCCTCCTTCGTGCCGGCGAGAGCCTGCGTGAGAGCGTACTTTTCTGGCCAGAACGCCTCGGTGAGCACGGTGGTCTCGGCTGGAGCCCACCATGCGTCTTGTGGGAGTTCGTTGAACTTGAAGGAAGGGGTGAGGCCCGAGTCGCGGTCGATCCTGACCCAGGGCATGTCGTTTGAATGGCCATCGTACCAAAAGACTGGCGCCTCCCTGGCGGAGGATGGGCGGTAGTAAATCATCTCGACTGACGACGGCGGGTTCATCGTTGGGTACGTCGCATACGGGTCGAGAGGTTCGAGGAGGCGGATGCACACGTTTCTGTTGGTTGTCAGAGGAAGGTGAGCGCCCTCGAGGCGACGAGGAAGCGGGAGCGCGTACTTGAAGTGGCAGCGCATCGAGTCGAGCCCGGGCCCTGAGGTCTCTCCTCCGACACAGTTGTGGCTCGAGAACGTGCCTCCCTTGACATTGCGACGAGTTCGGGCGGTGGAGGGGGCGACGACGCGGCGAGGTCTGTTGGTGAACGACCGCGACGCGCTCCAAAGCAGCAGGACCGCTGGGCGTTTGGCGGGATGGTCAGGGACGGGATTGGCTGGAAAGTGGTGGAAAGCGTGGCTGACCGATGAAGAAGACGCCCAGGACCCTGATGGACGGGATGCGCGCGAGCGAGGGCATCTCGCCTCCCGCTCCGGTACGCAACCACACGCGAAAGTGGCTGGCTCCGAGATGCGAACAACGGTCCCACTGGCCAAAAGTCGTGCGAGTTGTGGGTGCAGCCTTGGAGCTGAGTATCTGTGACAAGTAGTGATAGAAAGTAGATGTAGTGGACGGCTTGACACAATCGAACAATAGGATCCAGACGAAAAGATTCGCAGCGGCGTCGACTTGTTCCGTGGGCCCGCCCCGCCGAGCCGCGAGCCGCCAAGTTCGAAACACGTGGCCCCAGTCCGTGCGTGCGTCAGAGCGCGGAGGCAAACCCCACGCTCGCGCCAAACTCGGCGTGAGGGACGGGCGCGTCGGTTGAGCTTCGCCCCCCCCCCAATGTCGGCCGGCTTGCTTGGCCACCTACTTTACACTACTTTTTTGTACCACCCACAACTCGCACCACCACCACCACCCACCTCCGACCACCGCCCAGCCATGGTGAACCGTCTCGCGAGCCAGGTCGGCACGAGCAAGACGCCCGCCGTCGACGCCTTTGTCGACATCGACCCGCTCGACGAAGTCACCGTCTACAGCGTCACGCTCGAGGACGATGGATCTCCAGCAAAGGACAAGTCTGTACGTACCGCCTTCGCTCGATATCGTCCACGAACGGGAGCTCACGGGCGCGTCGTCGTGTCGGTGTGCGGCCTGGGCAGTACCTCCGCCTCCCGCCGCCGTTCAAGCCCTACATCCTCCGCATCACCATCGACGCCGGCACAGCAGCGTCCAAGAAGGGTGTCCTCTACACCAACTTCCCCCTCGACGGCTCAGACTTTGTCCGATCGCGGTACCATACCACAAAGTACGTCACTCGTGCGACCGACATTCCTGCGCCCAGGCGAGCCGGTGTCACGGAGCAGCAACAGGTGCTGACTGGTTGCAAATCTCACTATAGTCTTCCTCAAGACTTCTCCAAGCCGTTCGCCATCGACCTCCCCGTAAGTCCCTTCTTCTCGCTCCCCCGCGCCGATCAGCTATCCGCAATCACCGCTGCTCGTGCTTCCCGCGCGGGTCGGCTTCGCTAATCTCGCATCACTTGTGACCAGGTTACGAAAGCCGGAGCGTTCGAGTACTTTGTCGAGCATGAAGGCACCGGCCCCGACTCGACTTCAAAGCGCACCAAGTCCCGACCCGGCTACTTCTGCGTCGAGCCCATCCTCTCCATCCCCTCCCGCACCCCGATCCTCGCACCAGACCTCTCGATCCTCCCCCCGGGACAAGGCGGAAACGTCACCAAAGATCTCATCAACCTCCCCCTCGACGGCCTCGTCGTGCAGAGCATCATCGCGAAATGGATGGGCACGCTCGACGAGTGGGCGCCCCATCTCGACCTCCTCCGCGATCGAGGGTACAACATGATCCATTTCACCCCGCTCCAGCAGAGGGGCGAGAGTGGATCGCCCTACTCGATCTTCGACCAGATGGAGTTTGACGACGAGCTGTTCCCCAAGGGCACGAGCAAGGCCGACAAGAACAAGCTTCTCGGAGACTGGCTCGCCAAGGTCAAGAAGGAGTGGGGACTGTTGGGAATGATGGACATTGTGCTCAACCATACCGCCAACAACAGCGCGTGGCTCGAGGATCATCCCGAAGCCGGTGAGTTGGATTGTTTACTTCCCCGCTGCCGGGTGGTGTTGCGTGGAGCTGACGAGCAACCCGCTTTCCAGGCTACAACGTCGTCAATTCTCCTCACCTGGAAGCTGCCGTCGAGCTCGACACCGCTCTCATCGAATTCTCCGCCTCCCTCGCCTCTCGTGGCCTCCCGACCGAGCTCAAGACGGCCGCCGACCTCGACAAGATCATGGACGTGTTCGCCAAGGAGGTCTACCCTTCGCTCAAACTCTACGAATTCTACGTCCTCGACGTCATCGGCGAGATCAACACTTTCCGTGCAGCGTGGGTGTCCAAAGTCCCCGTAGCGACGACCGACTACGTCGAGCTCGCCATGCTCCCGCCCGCAGAGGTCGCCAAGGCGTTCGCGAAGCTCTGCTTGCCCGACGGATGGAGCGCTCTCGGCGGTCGTTTCGGCTCCCACATCGATTCCACCAAGGCTGTCAGCTTCGTCTCGGCGCTTTTGGGAATCGCTCCGAACAAAGAGAACGCCGAGCAGGCCACGACGGAGCTCAACAAGATCCTCAACGAGGTCAACCTCCCCCAGTACAAGCTCTACGATCTCGACCATGCCGCCGCATTGGAGAACACGAAGAACAGGATCCGTTACACTCGACTTGACGACCACGGACCCAAGTACGGTCCCATTACCCCACAGTGAGCTTCCGTGTTTCCATCGCTTGCTGTTGGACCGCGCTGACCCTCTTCGTAGAAAACCTCTCGTCGAGGCTCTCTTCACCCGACTTCCCAAAACGGCCAAGACGAAGGTCCACGATCCTCGCTCTCTTATCGTCGCCAACAACGGGTGGATCTGGGACGCCGACCCGCTCCAGGACTTCGCGTCAAAGGACTCGCGCACCTACATCCGTCGCGACCTCATCGTTTGGGGCGACTGCGTCAAGCTCCGTTACGGCAAGGGTCCTTCAGACAACCCATGGCTCTGGTCGCACATGACCAAGTACGTCGAACACCTTGCGGGCATGTTTGAGGGCTTCAGGATCGACAACTGCCACTCGACGCCGATCCACGTCGGCGAGACCCTGCTCGACGCCGCCAGGAGGGTCAACCCCAACCTCTACGTCTGCGCCGAGCTCTTCTCGGGAAGCCAGGAGCTTGACTTGCACTTTGTGTGCAAGCTTGGGTTGAACAGTCTGATTCGAGAGGCGATGAGTGAGTTTGCACAGCCTCCTTTGACGTTCTTTCTTCCTTACCAACCATTGTGTCAAAGACGGAAATGACCCGAAGGATCAAAGCAGCCTTCTCTATGGCTACGGTCTCGGAAAGCCAATTGGTGATTCACATCTTCGTCTTTCTGCGTTCAACATGGCTCCTGCTGACACGTGTCTCTCATCGCCAGGCTCAATGGATACCGACTGTCTCAGCGAGCGTTCGACTATCACCCTCAAGGGCCGCTCCTTCTCTGCCAAGATCGTCCCCCACTCCGGATCCGTCCCTCATGCCTTCCTCATGGACTGCACGCACGACAACGAGTCGCCCCTCTCGAAGCGCACCGCTGAGGACGCTCTCCCTACTGGCGCGCTCGTCACTTTCGCTCGCGCTGCCGTCGGCTCGAACCGAGGATTCGACGACCTGTACCCTCATCTTTTGGACCTCGTCAACGAGAAGCGCCACTACGAGATTCCGAAGAGTCCCAACGAGGGCATTGGAGGTATCAAGCGGTTGCTCAACCACCTCCACACCGAGCTCGTGCTGGATGACGGCGTCGAGGGCCACTTCTTCCAGGAAGGCGATGTGAGTCTCAGTTAAGCTGGCTGGTGAGGGAAGCTTTTTGCTAATCCCTGGCTCTTCAGTACATCACCTCGCACCGTGTCAACCCGGTCACCCACAAGGGTTACCTCCTCGTCGCCCATACCGCCTTCCACTCCGGCAGCAAAGCTCGAGGCTCAGGTGAGTAATTCTTGAAATGAAAGGGAGGATCAGAGTCTGACTTGAGCTTCGTGGTTCAGTTGCCCCTATCCGACTCGACGGAACTCAGGTCAAGTTCATCGCCGGCGCCACCGTCGACATCAAGTCGACCAAGTACCGTGACACGGACACCCTCCTTCGTGGACTCGACGCCGAGGTCGCACCGATCAAGGACGTCACCGCTACCATCAAGAAGGACTCGGCGGGCCCATACACGGAGATCGTCGTTCCCGACACCTTCCCTCCCGGCAGCGTGCTCGTCTTCGCGACGTGGATGGATGGCCTGACCGCGAGTTTGGACGCCCTTTGCGAGTCGGACGCAAAGGAGGCTTTTTCGGAGCTCGATTTGATCGACTTGAACCCCGTTCTCTTCAGGGCTGATGGAGAGGAGCGCGATGCTCGTGAGTTGTACTTCCTGAGACTTGCGACTGACTGGATGCTAATTCACCTTTTGTTCAAAGTCGGAGGGGACGGTGTTTACACTGTGCCGGGCATGGGAGAGCTTAAGTACTGCGGTCTTCAAGGATGGATGCCCGCTCTCCGCCACATCATGGCGCACAATGATCTCGGTCACCCGCTCTGCGCTCACCTTCGTGAGGGGGCTTGGGCGCTCGACTACGTTCACGGCCGTATGGAGAAGTGAGTTTTAAAAGCTGATGATAGCTGCATGTCTCTGAATGACTCGTTTTGGTCACTTTTCCAGGCAGCTCAACGACTTCCCACGACTCGCCAAGCCCGCCGCGTGGCTGAAGGAGAGGTTCGACGCCATCAAGGCCGACGTTCCCGCCTTCCTCCGACCAAAGTACTTCGCCATGGTCATCAACGTTGCGTACAAGGCTGCTCGTGACCGTGCGATCGAGCTGTGCGCCCCGACGATCCGCGAAGGCAACGACTTTGTCGGCGCCCTGGCCCTTACCTCCGTCCAGATGTACGGCAAGGTGCGATCCGCTAGTCTCGTTCCCTCCGAGGTCGTTCCTTCTCTTGCTGCTGGTCTTCCTCACTTCACCGCCGGGGTGCGTTCTTCTCCTGACGTCGTCCTCCCTGGGCTTTCTGCTGACGTGTTGTCTCCAGTGGGCTCGAACTTGGGGACGCGACGTCTTCATCTCGCTTCGTGGTCTCTTCCTCGTCACCGGCCAGTTCGCTGCCGCCCGCGAGCACATCCTCGCCTTCTCGAGCGTCTTGAAGCACGGCCTGATCCCCAACCTGCTCGTTCGTCATCCCACACCCTCTCTCGCAAAGTTCGGCCGTGCTCATGCTTGTTCCCCTCAAAACAGGACAGCGGAAAGACGCCTCGTTACAACTCAAGGGACTCGCCTTGGTTCATGCTCCAGAAGTGAGTTGATTCCAATTTTGCTCTTGAATGCTGGCTGACCGCCCTTCCACCCCTCAGCATTCAGGACTACGTCACGATGGCGCCAAACGGCATCTCATTGCTCAAGGACACCGTCAAGCGTCGCTTCCCTCTCGACGACGAATGGGTTCCTTTCGACGACAAGAAGGCGTACGCGACGACGAGTTCCATCGCCGACATCATCCAGGAGATTCTTCAGCGCCACGCCTCTGGCATTCACTTCCGCGAGTACAACGCCGGCCCGAACCTCGACATGCAGATGTCCGACGCGGGCTTCAACATCGACATCGAGGTCGACTGGAAGACTGGAATCATCTACGGTGGTAGCGCGTGGAACTGTGGAACTTGGATGGACAAGATGGTGCGTTGGATCTCTCGTTTGGAGTGTCTTTCGGACTCGTGCTGACGCGCTTGCTGTCTAGGGCGAGAGTGAGAAGGCCGGAAGCAAAGGCTGGCCTGGAACCCCTCGTGATGGAGCGCCGGTCGAGATCATCGGTCTTCTCAAGTCGACGCTGAGATGGGTTGCCGAGCTCTCGGCCAAGGGCGAGTTCCCTCACAAAGGCGTTGAGGCTACCAGTAAGTTGCTTGGGGAATGTTTTTCCCGTCGTTGGGGCTGACGTCCGTTGAACGCAGTCGACGGCAAGAAGAAGACCGTCACCTACAAGGAGTGGGGGGATCTCATTCAGGCGTCCTTTGAGAAGCACTACTACGTCCCCGAAGGTGGGCTCTATTCTTGCTCTTCGAGAGCGCTACCATTGACCTCCTTCTCTTGCAGACGCCTCATCGGACAAGGACTACGTGATCGACCCGAAGCACGTGGCTCGTCGCGGAATCTACAAGGACGTTTACGGCACCGGCGAAGGCCGCGAGAAGGCCGACTACCAGCTGCGAGCCAACTTTCCGATTGCGATGACGGTCGCTCCTGAGCTCTTCACTCCCGAGCACGCGCTCGTGGCGCTCAAGGCTTACGACTGCCACCTCGTCGGTCCTCTGGGTGTCAAGACTCTTGACCCTGCCGATTCCGACTACCGAGGTCAGTCACTCCTCTTTCCAGAGTATGTGAAGGATGGTTTCTGATCCAAGTTCCCTGTTTTAGGCTACTACGACAACGCGAACGATTCGGACGATTTCGCTGTCGCGAAGGGCAGAAACTACCACCAAGGTCCTGAATGGGTCTGGCCTATCGGTAAGCTTTTAGATCCCATCTCCAATCTGCTGCTTCAGGCTCTGACGCAAGCCCTCTTTGTAGGCTACTTCCTTCGCGCATTCCTCATTTTTGACACGAAGGTGGGCAAGGGCAAGGAGGTAAGCTTCGTCGTTGAACGTTGTCTTTCTCCGATTTAAACTCACCTGGTCTTCCTACAGGATGTTCGAGAGACCTACCACCACATTTACCGCATCCTTTCGAGGCACCGCGCGTTCATGGCGTCTGATCCGTGGGCCGGCTTGCCCGAGTTGACGAACGAGAACGGCCAGGAGTGCTACGACAGTTGCCGCACGCAGGCTTGGAGCTGTGAGTTATCCTTTGATGCCGAAGTTCTGAGGTTCAATGCTGAATTGTCGCACTTGTGTCGCAGCGAGTACGATTCTGGACGTTCTTGATGACATCTCGCGTCGTTCATAGTATGTTTAGAAAGCATATGTGTTTTGTCTGTGTGCATTGCAGGGTAGTCATGAAAATATAGCAATTGGTTTTCTCTCTATATTCTCGACAGAACAAGTGAGGTCATTCAAAGAGGCCACGTGTGACCGGCCGGCAATTGAGAGTCGCCGAGTTGGAAGCTCGAGAGGCGTGAAAGCCCAAAGCGGGCACGGGGCGAGCGTGGCGCGCGTCGCTCGTTGCTCTCGTTTCCTCCAACCACGTCGCCCACAACTCACTACATCAAGAAATGCTTCCACGACACCTCCGCGCCCTCAGGACCAAGCTGCCCCGCCGTGCTGCCGCCTACTCGACGGAGGCGCCGTCGGTGAGCGGGCCAGCGTTCGGGCTGAACGAGACGCAGCGCGACTTCCAGCAGCTCGCCCGGTCGTTCACGGCCAAGGAGATCATCCCAGTCGCGGCTGAGCTCGACAGGACGTCGGCGTACCCCTGGGAGATCATCAAGAGCGCTCACGCTCAGGGACTGCTGTGAGTCTCGTTGCTGGCGTTGCGTACTCGACCGAGGCACGCCGACTGGGACAGCGCAGAATGAGCTACGAATGCTGACAATCGTGCACCACAAACAGAAACCTTCACATCCCAGAAGCCTACGTGAGCCATCCTCTGCTTGTCCATGCGACTTGGGGCCCCGCCAGTGCTGATCGAATGACGACGACGCGCGCCACAGGGAGGATTGGGCTTGGGCGTGCTCGACTGTGCGATCATTTCCGAAGAGCTCTCTTTCGGATGCAGTGGTGTGCAGACTGCTATGGAAGGTGCGTCTTTCTGCCAAGTTGCGATACCGAGTGCTGCCTCACTGACGTTCTGGGGGCTCCTGAAGCCAACGGCTTGGTATGCGCACGCATTGCATCTCCTTCAGAGCTGTTTTGTGCTAACTTTTGGGCATTAATCTATTTGGTTGCTCTTTAGGCTCAAGGTGAGCTACTCCGCTCACCCGAGCTGCTCTGCCCGGTGCTGACTTGTCCCGATCCCCAGCGCCCGTCATCCTCGCAGGATCGGAGGCCCTCAAGGAAAAGTACTTGGGTCGAATGACGGAAGAGCCGCTCGTGTGTGCTTATGGAGTATCAGAAGTCGGTGCCGGATCGGACGTCGCAGGTATCAAGACGAGGGCCGTCAAGGAGGGCGACCACTACGTGCGCTCCCTGCTTTCACTCGCGATGTTGGCTTGAGGAGCGGCGATGCTGATTTTCTGAACTCTTTCCAAGGTCATCAACGGAGCAAAGTGCTGGATCACGAACGGAGGACACGCCAACTGGTACTTTGTGCTCGCGATCACGAATCCCGACGAGAAGCCTCACAAGTCGATGAGCGGGTTCGTCGTTGATGGCAAGACGGCTGGAATCACCGTCGATCCCAAGCTCATGAACATGGGTCAGCGTTGGTGAGTAGAGTTCTGAGAGCGAGGTAGTGGTTGCTCGGAGCTGACGAATGCTGCAGCTCCGACACTCGACTGATCAACTTCGACAACGTGGTCGTTCCGGCGGAGAACATGCTTGGCAAGGAGGGAGATGGCTTCAAAGTGCGTCCTTAGTTCTTGTGAGAAGGGTTGATTTCTAAGTCTAGGCCTTTCAGATCGCAATGGGAGCATTCGACATCACGAGGCCTCTCGTCGCCGCCGGAGCCGTCGGACTCGCCAACCGCGCTTTCACCGAAGCAGCGAAGTACGCACTCGACCGCACGACGTTCGGCAAGCCCATCATCAAGCACCAAGCCATCGCTCACATGCTCGCCGACATGGCCATCGGCGTCGAGTCGTCTCGCGCGATGGTATGGAAGGCGGGATGGATGAAGGACCAGGGTCAGAGGAACACGTACTACGCGTCGATCGCCAAGGCTTTGGCTTCCCACCATGCTGTTTCCAACGCCAACCTTGCTGTTCAGATTCATGGAGGAGCGGGATACAACAACGAGTAGTGCGTCTCTTCCTTTTCTTGGGATGACACGTGGCCAACCCTCAGTTGCTCATCTTTCGCGCTTTCCAGCCCGGTGGAGAAGCTGTTTAGGGACTCAAAAATCTTTGAAATTTATGAGGGTGCCACACGTTCGTAGACAGCGTTCTCGGAATATTTCTGCCGCTGACCTCCATTTCCTGTCGTGCAGAGATCCAGAAGACCATCATCGCGGGGCACGTTGAGAAGGATTTTGCGTAAACGTGTCGATCCACCCGTTGCTCCTTTGTTATACGTCTTCAGTACCAGTGCCTAGATTGTCAACCCGTTTTGCTTGTTTCTCACTTTCTCAAAAGAGCTCGCTCCCCGCTCCCACGTCACGCACGATTCGGAGCTTGAAATTAGCCGATTACAAAGGCAGAGGGTGGTAGTTTTTGGGAGCAACAGACTATTTAGGGTGTGTGGAGAGACAACTAGACAAACAAGGGTGGAGCACAGCATTTGGAGGAGAAACTAAGAAGGGTCCTTGGAGGGGTTAAAGAAGGAGAGGCGATCAAGCTTGAGTGCCGTTCCCGTTGATTACGGGTGGGTTCGTATCCTCTCCGCCCTCGAACGGAAGCAGAGCGTCAGGGTTGTCCAAGAAGCCTTGCATCGTTGCCGCCATAGCCGCTGGGAAGCCAAACCATCTCATCAGTTTTCGCTTCACGTGGAGGAAAAAAAACGACGGGGCGGACTGACCGAGGATAGGGATGGGCTTGCCGCTCTGCGAGCAACGCGTCGTGAAGGAGAGGCAGTGCTGAGCCAACATGAGCGAGAAGGAGGCGGAATCCAGGTCGCCCCATAACCGCTTGACGGCGTAGTCTCGGACTAGGGACCTGCCGACGACTGACAGACCCACACTTCGATTCAGAAAATGGCCGAAGGGTTTGAAATAGAAAGCGTTTCACGCACCAGTCCAACACCATCCGATGAAAGGGTCCAGGCCCGACAAGTCGCTCGAGCTAGAGTACAGCACGTACGTGCTGTTGACGACACACTTGGCCGACATGAGGCACCGCGCGAGCGACGACGTGGCGGACTTGTCCCATCGCTCGGTAAAAGGCTCGTGAAGGAGAATGGATGCCCTAGAGTTGAAGATCTGTCAATTCGACCGCGCGTCCATGACACGATCAGAGGAGACAACGAACGCATGAGGAATGGCGTAAGCCGAAGCGAGATGCGAGTCGATCGTCCCGCCAGACTTGAAAAAGTCAGCCGAAGTAAGGGCTCGGAACTTCCCAAGATCGAAGTCGAGTTCGGTGAACTCGGGCCTGTTTGGGTTCCGGCCGTCAGTTGTGGTCCGCCCAAGGCGAAGGTGAAAGAAGACGTGGCACGAACAGCTTCTTCAGCCTCGCCCGGTAGCTTT
Organism: Pseudohyphozyma bogoriensis; assembly: GCA_024364755.1. Taxonomy (NCBI): domain Eukaryota; kingdom Fungi; phylum Basidiomycota; class Microbotryomycetes; family Chrysozymaceae; genus Pseudohyphozyma; species Pseudohyphozyma bogoriensis. The sequence goes on from JALBUQ010000058.1 coordinate 23,925, forward strand.
GGCAGCTTTCGCCCAATTTCAAAGTCGAATGATATGGCAGACCTAAATCAAAGGCACGTCAGAAACGTAAGAATGGCTCAAAGTCGAAAAAGAGACTCACGCTGCAAGAAGTTGACGACTCGACCGAGGAGGATGACGGCCTTAAAGAACAAACCCTGACTGCCGAGCTCAGGCGAGTGGGTCTGCATGAACTTTTCGTTTCGGAGGTTGAAAGCTGCAGGAGTGCTGATGCTCATCACGGGGAGAGGAGTCGTGACGTCGACTGAAAGAAAGAGCGACAGTCAGCGACTGTCCAACGCAAATCCAAGCCCAGCCCAGCAAACCATAACGCACGTTCGTCGATAGAGGTGGACCAGTCTAGCAATTAACAGGAGTCAGCTTTTGATTTATAACTCGATACAAAGAAAGCACATACCTGTCGAAGCAGAAACATGACGATCGATCGAGAACGCGACCCAGAACGTCGTGACTCGCTCATAATGGTCCTCCAAAGTCTCCGGCGGCGGCAAGAGGGCCGTCTTGCGCCCATCAGCGACTCCCGACGCCTTCTGCATCATTTCTCGCCAGTCGGGTGGTGCGGTTCCGGCTTTGTTGTCCTCGAATGACCATGGTGGAAGGTGATTCAGGCCGAGAGGGGTGCAGAGGCGAGTTGCGATGCCGGTCAGCATCCACAGGTCGGTAAAGTCGGCGTTGAAGTACGCCTACGTAGCGGAGATTCAGTTCACTCCAGTTCTCGAATTTGTTGAACCGAGAAGCTCGAGCTTACCTGGTAACAGAGGAGCAACGTGGCTTGTAGCACCTGCAAGAGCCGACCAGTTAGTGAACTCCTTCTTCTCCCCGACTCGTGAAGGAGCCATACCTGGAAGAGGTTACCACCACCACTCAGCCCCTTGTTAACCTCCTTCCTCGCCTCCTTCCAATGGTAATCACGCGGGCTCTTCTCCGACTCCCAGTACTTCATCCTTCCCAACTCATCGCTCTTCTTCAACGCGTCCTCCGACATCCAGTTGCAGCTGTAAGCGAGGATAGCATGCAGCAACGCCGTATGAGGGAACGCTTTGTCGGTGGGAGCGAGGTCGAGGGAGGCCATAAACTTGCCGTGGTTGAACATCGCGGCGGGGACTTTGGCGCGCGAGAAGAACACGCTGACGTGGTGGTTGACCGTGGTCGGGAGGGGGAGGGAAGAAGGCCATGAAGGGTAAAGGATTTGGAGGAGACTGGCATCGAGAGAGAAGTTGTCCTCGGGGGACGGGGCGAGCGAGTTATCGGTCGACGAGATGAATCCCGTATCGAAGACGTCGGTCGGCTGTGCGGCGGCAGCGGCAGCAACAGCAGCGTCGCCACAAAGATACTCGTTCGGCGACGTCCCTTGAGCATATGTGGGAGTTCTTTCGGTTCCCGAGCCGTTCAGGCCTAGACCGGCGGAGTAGTTGAGCGGTGGGTATGAGCTGCCGCTGAAGGCGGGGACCGTTTGGCGGAAGCCTCCGTTCGACGTGCCGCTGAAGTCGGCGCCGAGGGTAGGGTCGGTCGTCTCGTTAAACTCTCGGAGATGAGGGAGAGGAGGGATGAAGCTGGCGTAGGCGGGCGCCGTGTAGCCCGTCCTTGCAGCCGGAGGAGGTTCGGAGCCCAAAGGCGTGAACCGGACGCTGCTCTCCGGAGTCCACGCGGCGGCGATGTCCTTGACGCTGGGCTCGACCCCACCGACGCTGTAGCCTCCTGTACTCCGACGGGCTTCCATGGGTGCGGAACCGGGTGTGGGGAGGTACGGCGCAGGGTAGAAGGGAGGGCTCGCCGAGGGACGGGCGTGGACGTGGACTGAGGCGGGGACCGGTTGAGATTGAAGACGGAGGCGACGCTCGAGTTCAGCTGAATGGATCACACCAAAATGTCAGCAAACTGAGAGAAAGACGAAGATGCAGCGATATGGATGACGCACTGATGCGTTCGACGAGCGTCTCGACGCGAACGCCAGCAGCATTGCCGCTCCGCTTCTTGGTGCGGCCGTTCCCGTTGACGGTGATGTCGGGAGTATCGTCCTCATCCTGGTCGTCGTCGTCGCTGTCCCCGTCGCGAGATCTCTTGTGGCCGTTGGTGTCGGGCGCGCTGGGGAGCGCACCTCCGAAGCCGGCGGCGGGCTCATTGACCGAGTCGTCGGCCGCGCCACTGGTCGCCGTCGTGGTCGTGTTTGACGCGCGTTTCTTGCCTCCAGCACGAGCGGACGCGCCTCCTTCGTAGACACAGTTGACCTCTCCCCCGCCACGAGCTGCCGACTTGGTGCATTGAGTCTGGGAACGGCGGGCGGGGGGAGATTGCGCGAGCGCGAGGGTTAGCGGGGATTCACACGATCACGGAGTTTACGGGGAGCGTGGGATGGCGATGGGACTCACGCAGACGGGGCGTTCTCCACCGCACTTGACCTTCCTTGCTCTGCACAGGTCACATCTACGGAGGGGGAGGAGCAGGCGTTAGCAGGGCTCGCGGGATGCGGACGGAGGCACCGAGGATTCGGCGTCGAGATGGGGAGGGGCACCGGTGGGCTCGCGGGACGGGTCCGGCTGCGTCAAGACGCGGTTCTCAGGTCATCTCGAGGATGGTGGATGACTGAGAATCGTGTTTGGCACTGGCCGAAGCGTGATTGTGCGCAGGGGAGGGCCCAGGGATGGAGGGGAATGACCACCTACGCGGCGCCGCGAGCAAGCATCGCCCGCAACGGTTTCGTCTTGGTTCCTGCCAACACTTCTTCCGACATGGTCGATGGCCCTCAGCTGATAGTAGAGGCGGATGGAGCTGGCTGGCGGGGTTGGTCCTGTCGACGGACGGGGCGAGTTCAGAGGAGCGCCGTGCTCGCTGAGGCCGAATCGAGCGGCGACGTGCGGGCGGCGGACAGGCGGACGGCGGGACGGCGAGCTCGTTCGTCGGTCGGGTGCTCGAGTCAAAGTTTTTCACTAAGTTGTGTCGAGGCTGTCGGGCTGGCGTCGTCGTCGTCGCCGGTGAAGATGCAGCGAGAGGGGGGAGGGCGAGGGGGGGGGGCCAAGTCAGCTTCGGAGTTGAGGGGCACAAACTTCGGAGTTCGCCTGCGCGCTCGACTCGCCCGGGGGTCAGCCCTGGTCAGGCTCAAGTTTCCAGTTGTACACTAATCTGGAACAGGGGTAGACACACTCGACCTTGCGAATAATGATGTAAAAAGTGCACTCGCGTGTCCCCGCCCCCGAGCAAAATCCGAGGAGTTCGGCTTGCCATTCGTCTGGGGCCACGCGCTGGCCTCCCCCCTCGCGCCCTCCCTGCCTCCCTCCCTCCTCTCAGCCTTGTTCGCCACACTTTGCACCATTATTTGAGGATCTAGACATGCTGTCTCGAGGACGCCCTCTCGTCAGATCCCAGCTCGCTCAGCTCACCCGGCGCGGCCTCGCCACTACCGCTGCCGGCACCGCGAGCCCAGCCGCGACGGCGTCCCCACACGAACAGCTCAGAGCAACGTCGACGGCGCCAGTCTTCTTCGACCGCGTGTCCATCCCAGGCTACGAGCACCTCGAGAGGATCCCGGCGTTCAGGGTGCTCGACGGCGAGGGCCACAAGCTCGACGGCGTCACGGGGGAATGGGCCGACCAGCTCGACGCGATTCCGGACGAGGTGTTGACGAGGGTCTACCGCAAGATGGTCCTGCTTCCAGCTCTTGTAGGCTCCCGTTTCCATCCTTGAACAGCCGTGAGCTAACTTTTGGTGCGAGTCTGGCAGGACACGATCCTCTCCTCGAGCCAGCGACAAGGCCGCATCTCGTTGTGAGCTCCGCACAGTCGCCTCGACGCGCTTCGGAACCTCACCCCAATCATTTCTGCGTTATAGTTACATGACTTCATACGGAGAAGAAGGTACGGTGGTAGGCTCAGCAGCTGCATTCGAACCCACCGACGAGGTGTTTGCTCAATACCGCGGTGCGCCCGTTCATCCAGTCTCGTGACTTGCCCATCGCTGAGCTGACACGCGGTCCCCTGTCCAGAGGTCGGAGTGTTGCTGTACCGCGACTATCCGTGAGGACCTGACACTTTGGCACCGCTTTCATTACTTTGGCGTTGCTGACTCTCCAGCAAAGCACAGACTGTCCTCCATCATGTCCCAAGTGTTCAGCACCGTTACCGACACCGCCACGCGAGGACGACAAATGCCAGTCCATTTCGGGTCCGACCATCATCACTTCCACACCATATCGTCCCCACTTGCCACTCAGATCCCCCAAGTTCGTCCCATTCCCCTCGTCTCGCCGGGCCCGAACTGACACGTGGCTTTCTTCCACCCTCGCAGGCTGCCGGAGCAGCTTACGCCCTCAAGAGAACTCCAGGGCGAGAGAAAGGCTGTGTGGTGTGCTACATGGGCGAAGGCGCTGCGAGTGAGGGCGATTTCCATGCTGGAGTGAATATGGCCAGCGTCTTGGGTGGACCTTTGGTCTTCATCGCAAGGGTGCGTCCAGCTCCCTATCCGTCAGAGTCGTAATGAGCTAACTTTCTGAGCCGCAGAACAACGGGTACGCTCATCCCTTTCTTCTCTGTAACGTTTTGCTCAGAGTGGTGGCACATTCGATTCGCAGATTTGCTATCTCAACGCCAGTGGCCGAGCAGTACAAGGGCGATGGCCTTGCTTCGCGTGGTCCAGGCTACGGAATCGAGACGCTCAGGGGTAAGCTCTATTAAACAGATTGACTTCGCACTTTTCCTAACCAGAAATTACCCTCGTTAGTTGACGGCAACGATCCGCTCGCCGTCTATTTGGGTTGCAAGGAAGCGCGTCGTAAGGCTGTCGAGGGACAGAAGCCGGTGCTAGTCGAGGTGCGCTTCTCTCTAGAGCAAATGCAAGAACTCTAAGCTTGATCGACCCTTCTTGTAGGCCATGAGCTACCGCGTCGGGCACCACTCCACGCAAGCAACCTCATGTCGATCCAACCTTCCCAACACGCCTGACGTGCTTCCTTCCTCTTTCCCACTTCAGGTCTGACGACTCAAGCGCCTATCGCTCCGCCTCCGCCGTCGAGTCCATCAAGAAGTTCGACTCTCCAATCTTCCGTCTCCGCAAGTACCTCGAATCCCGTCCGACCCCACTCTGGTCCTCCGAGCTCGAAGAATCAACCAAAGCTTCCGACCGCAAGGAAATCATGACTGCTTTCTCTAAAGCGGAGAAGCAGAAGAAGCCGTCGTTGGACTCGATGTGGGAGGATACGTTTGCGGAGATGGAGAGGCCGCAGAGGGAGCAGAGGGCGGAGCTGAAGAGGTTGGTCGAGAAGTGGGGGGTCGCGTGGGAGAAGGAGTTGGAGAAGTTCGAGGGTGGGAAGAAGGCTTTCCTAGAGGCGCCGTAGAGGCTCGAGGGGTTTGTAAAGAGGAAGGAGGGGCTCACTTTTCGTTCTGTGAACTGATCGGCACCACGTGGTGTTGCACCCGGGTTTCGCTACTCGACCTCATTGACCGACCCGCCACACTGTTGGAGCCGAGCTATACCTCCAATGCGTCACCACCAGCTCCAGTTGAGCTCAGAGGCAGAGCGGGGTAAAGTGTTTCCTCGACCCGCCAACCCCCAACGCGCTCTGTGACACGTGATCTTCAAATTGCGGTCTTTCGTCGCACAAAGCTCTGCGATCAGAGAAGGACTACCCTCGCACACATTCGCAAGAAAACAGATTGTATTATACCTTGTTCTGTACCGTCCCGTTGACGTGGTCTCGTCCACTGCCGTGATACCGTTTCTTCACTGAAAGGTGCTTGGGTGGTCGCGTTGGGGAGGAGTGCCTGGACGGAGCGGCGGCCTCAGCGCTCGCTCCTTTCCCTCAGCCGTACGCTCAACAACATGAGTAAAAAGCGCGCTGTACCATGTACTGAGGTGTGCTACACTATATCTCGCCGTTTCCAGATCTTGTAACTGACACCTTCACCTTCTCACCCTTTCCTCAATCCGCGTTCGTGCCGCCGCCGATATTGCGCTTCACGTGAACGCTTCACCTCCTCGCTCTACTCTACCCCCCAAATCGAACATGAACAGTGCAGGAAGTCTTGCATCAAATGTGTCTGGCTAGAAGACGGGCGGAACGAGTGTGAGCGATGCAGGACGAAGCCGAACGTGGTGTGTTCGGGACCGGCGCGCAAGTCGTAAGTCTTTTATTTGGAGAGATTTCTTTTCTTGAGCCATACGACTAAGCTTTTGCTACAGGAAGCTGTCGTGCTCCCTTTGTGCATCTCGCAAAGTCAAATGTCTGTGGCGGGAGGGACAGGCGAGCTGCGAGCGGTGCCTCAAGCTCGAGAAAGAGTGTTCGGGCTCTGGAACACCTAACGAGCCAAACGTTACCCCATTGTCGGGCTTTTGCTATCCTCAACAAGCACACTGCTGATTTTGTCTTTCTCTGTCAGCGGCCACGTTTCCTGGAGAGGTCGCACTCCACCCAGTCCGCCGATCCACGACGTCTTGGAAAGGGTTTCCGATCTGTCACTCGTCGAAGGTGTGCGATTGTTCGCAGCTCGCAGCTCGTGGTACTCACATTGGAGTCGAATAGCACAGCTGGCCGAAGACGGCAAGCGTCAGATCACAGAGCTGGAAGCAGTCTGCATCTTCGAAGGAATGGGCAATAAACCGGAACGCCTTCGCTCGGCGGCGTCTCTTTCAGGTGTCGACAACGTAAGACTGCTCGAAGAAGAAGAAGAACTCACGACTGACGAATAGCTCCACCAGGTACTGTCGAAGCTTTACCTGCTGTCCGGGATCCGGTTCTCGTCGCATCCCGTTTGTTCCCCGTTTCCCGCGCTGACGTGGCGAGTACTGACACTGCTGGGTTTCCAACCAGGCTTTGGCCAGGAAGTTTGCTACTCCCACTAGTCATGATACTCCTGTGGCCCCGAGATCCGACTTGGCCTCTTCTGATCGACGACACTACGTCGCGCTGCTCTCGACCCAGATCTGGGCCGACTTGGGCTCCATCGTCTTCCCGACAGCCCACTTTGATCGCCCTTCGATCTCAATACTATCGGATATTGCTCATACTATCACGGTTGTTAGCTTGGTGGCGAAGAGTTGCGACGTCCCGCAGGACTTGAGAGGGATGAGGAGGGTGCGCGATGTGTGTAGCTGGGCTGCCACTCAAGCGGTCGATATTCTGGCCAAGTCGGCCACAGAGTTGGAGCAGGAAGGTGTCGATAGACTACTGTTGGAGAAGAGCGTTTGCTACCTCGCGGTAAGGGGTGGCTCGGCAGGTATGTATCCGAATGGGGCTGACGCGTGGCGGTGGTCTACAGGCGCGGGAGTGCTGTGATTCGTCTCTCTTAGGGATCCCCTCGTCCATGTGCGCAGCCAACTTCTCTTTTACAATGTTGAATATAACTAACTACTTTCAAGAGCAGCTCCGACCATACCTTCGTTCAAGCGACGCGCCCCTCGACCACGGACCTGCCCTGCCCCTTTTCTCTCGATTTCACTCCATTCTTCGAAGTCTCATCTCACGCCGGCTCCAGCTCCCCCGAAAGTCACCTTACTTCACGTTTCAACTCCATTCTCGACCCCATCGTGCAAGTTGGTGCTCAACTCTGTCGCAACGTTTCCCTCGGTCTCCCCTCCGACCACATCACCTCGTTCCTTCCGACCTGGTGGCAGACCATGGATCGTCTTTACTGCCACTTTGACGACCTCACCTCTTTGATCTCATCAGACCCTCGATACGTCACGTCGGACGGGGCAAAGCAGCTGCTTCGCTCAATCTTCACGGCGGAGCAGTACACCATCACAGTCCAGACCATCACCCACATGACGCTCGAACGGTTCGTAGCGAGGCGGCAAGGAGGTCGAGATGCTGCCAGGATGCTCTGGAGAAGCACAGATAGGATCAAAAGCATGTTGGAGCGGTCTGCGCGAAGGATGAGGTGGATTCTGGTTCGCCCCTTTGCTTCCAGCATCCACGTATACTTGCTTCGATCCTGACGCCGAATCCGAGGCCAGACGCAGCAAGCTACCTCGTTGGAGGTCTTTCCGCCTCTGTCCGCTTTTGTGAAAAGCCTGTCCTTCCTTGGACCGGCCCTCTCTCAGCACTTGGCTTCATTACAATCGGAGGACATCGAATGGTGCGCTCTGTCCATTCACCTCACTCCTCAATTTATTGAATTGACCCTTCCATCACTCAGGATCAAAAAAGGAGTCTACCACGCATCATCTTGGGACTCCAACGCGACCATGATGACAAGCACCATGGAGAAACTAACCATTGCTGAGCGCCACGGTTCGTCGTCTCCGCCGAAGCGGCTCACAGTCGCAGCCGCTGACGTGTGTTGCAGACCGCTTGTTGAATGTTTCGCCTCAAGAAGAAACCGAGGCATCTTTTATCGTCGAGCAAACCTTGAAGAATTTAGAAGAGATGGTGTAGCCAGAGGAAAGAGTTAATGTTGCCGTGTTGTTACAAGTGTACCGAGGCTACAGTCTCCCTAGGGCCCTCTCGCGAGTCAAGGTTAACATCCATGATTGTTACTACTTCAATATTCCAAATGAATGATGCAACTCTTACACGCGACAAAGCGGCCAGGCTTCAGTTCGCACGTCCAGGGTTCCTACAACTCCCGCCCGCTCTTAAAACCCGAACAGCTTCTTCTTCTTCTTCTTCTCTTCCGTCCCGTTCTGCATCGGAGGAGCCGTCATCGGCATGGGCTGCCTCGAAGCCGAAGAGCTCGTGCTATGGTACGTCTGCTGAGACACCTGGGAAGCACTCGAGTAGGGTCGAGGTGGTGGCGGTCCCTGAGCCTGTGGTCGAGGTCCGCCCTGGCCTTGAACGTACTGACTCTGCGACGGGTATCCTCGAGAGTCCATGGGTGGGGCTTGTTGGCGGTACTGTTGAGGTGGAGGCGCTTGCTGGCGTGGGGCATGCTGTTGATGCTGCTGGTGTGGCTGAGGAGGGCGCTGTTGCTGTGGAGGGGAGGCATAGCGACGATCCATGGAGCTCTGCGACGACTCCTGCGGCGGCATTGCCGGTCGACCCTTCTTCGCGACCTCGTAGCTGACTCCTGGCGTGTGGCCGTGCGAGGCCAACCCGGCTCCTCCACCGCGATCGAGGTTCGACAAGTCCTTGACGAAGGCCTCTGGAGTGATGACGTGCGTCGTGCCTGTTCCAGATCTACGTGAGCATAGTCCTTTTTTGTAACAATTGAAGAAGGCTCACCGAGGAAAACGTCCTTGTTCAGAGCCTCCGACACCTTGTAGACCGAGCGAACCTCCGAATACGTGGCGCCTCCAGCAACAAACACAAGTACGCGCTGACGAGGCTCATTAACTACCTTGCGGCCTTTCGTCGCCCAGTCTGCTCGCATGCTTCGTAGCGAGGCCGTCGGTGCTGGAGCAGCGTTTCGAGAGTCCTTGCTCGCGGCGACCGGCGCATCGCGAACGTAAGGGAAAATCGACTGGTCGAGCCGGCCAGCGAAGTGTTCCTATGTGAAAGGTATCAGAGTCGGGCTTTTGCTGAAAGACGGTACGACAAACCTCGAGCATGTACTTGACCGCTGGCTGGAATCGTGAGATGTCGTACGCGTCCTGCTCTTCCCGTTGCTTGAACAGCGGCTTGCGTTTCTTGCCCGAGTCCTAGAGGGAATATCTTGGGTGAGCCTAAGCTTATTGAAACCGAAGAACTTTGCCGTACCTTGCCCACGTTGATGCCGAGATACCGCAGGTTGTCGATTGAATCCATCTCATGCAGGGCTAGCCGAGCGTGCTGGTACAGCCTTTTCTTGTCGCCCTCAGGAACTCCATCTCGGTGCATAATGTACAAAGCGATGATACGAAGCTTATCAGACGAGCTGGTTCCCGGAAAAACGAGTCAGCATCCTCTTCACCGAGCGACACGTGGCGTAAAACTCGTACCTGACTGATCGGTCGTCAAGCAGAGGCACCATCTCCTCAACTAAAGTCTTCGGAGTCTTCCCTTCTGGCGTCACTCCAGTCGCGCAGCACTGTGACAGGCAGCTTGTTAGGTCCAGCAATGGTCGACTGACAAGGTAGACACCAAGACGGACCTGCTCCACCGATGCCGAGAGAGGCAGTTTCTTTGACTCGAACAGGCCCATACACTTCTCAGCCATGTCCAGATGCAACGAAAGCTATAGCAGCTGGTCAGCAATCAAACAGATCTCTTCAAAAAACGTCTGAGCGCACCTTGTCCTTGGCTTCCCTCAGCTGAGGCAAGCTCGCCAGCATGTCCCTCATGTCGTTCAAGCTCGTCCCACTACATGCGTCCAATTAGCTCCACCATTCAACACCTCGCAAAGAGAGTGAGGACCACGCACCCTTCGCTCCCAAACTTCCCGCTGTGCTCTCCAGCATACGCCCTAAAGTCCGCGACGAGCTTATCTAGTGCGTCCTTCATGTGCATGTGCCGAACCTCATTCCACACGTTGTCGTCGTCCGTCAACGTCGCCTCCCTGTCCTCCATCGCGCCAGAAGCGTTGCGGAAGGTGTATCTGCAACAACAGTCGCATCAGCTCCTCCCGTCCTTATATCTGTCAAACAAAATCCTCTGAACGCACTTGTACTTCGTACCGTCCTCGATATCCAGCAGATCGTTGCACATGGCTTGATATGTGAATTCGTGGAGCAAGGGCGCGTAAATGTCCATCGAGCGGTCCGTGATGAAGAGCACCCCTCGCGGCCGTGGCGGATCTGGCGTCGGCTGTATCGTCCAACAGCGATTCAGCCCCAATCTATCTACACTCGATCACATCTGCAATGAAGAGAAAGGCTCACTGGAAACTCGCTGTCGTCCCTCGCATGAGCATCAATATCCCTCTGTACCCTCTCGGCCAACCTCTTGCCAATATGCTCTCCAGCGGTGACGGCGGGGCCCAGCGGAGCATGAAAAGAGGATGGCGGGTTGTAGTATCGGATGAGGGGGTATTCTCCGAGAGTGACCAACGCGTTGACGAGCTAAATGGAGACATTCTTGTCAGCACACGACCTCCTGACAGCAGCGAAACTCCACGGACAGCTCGACTCATCCATCCAATCTCGTCCTCCCACGCTGCGACGCTTTCCTTCGGACTTCGTTCTGGTGGAGCATACATGGTGAAGAAGGAACGGGGAGACTTGAGGGAGAACGTTCGAGGTTCGAGAGCTGAGCGGTCGCGATGCCCGAGGGTCAGCCACCGTACGATCAAGTGGGGGTGCATTCACAACAACAAAGGCAACACTCACCGTGGAAATTGACGTAGAGCTCAGTCAGAGCCTGAAGGTAGTTCTTGCCCAGTCCCGCTGTCAGCCTTCCGACCAAGTTGTCGTCGATACCTGGAGAGTTGAGGGACACATTCCACGAGCCCGAAGGTCAGTTCGCTGGCGGCGCGTGATCGAGCGTTGCGCAAACAACGCGCAAGAAGGAGGCAACGCACCTTCGATAAAGTGCAAGTGTGCCGACGCATACTTGGGAGGCTCTGAGGCTGGCGGAGGAGGGGCGTTCTTTTTCGAGGAACGGCTGGGTGCTGGTGGGGCGGGGTTGGGATTGTGGTCGCGGAGGATGAGCTCGACGTTCTGCGACGTCGGGAGGAGGATGTAGATGGCCGCAAGGTGGTGCTGGGGGCTCCTCTGGTTGGTGATGATGTCGACCTCTGCGCAAAGCATTCAAAGGGTCAGCACGATGCATTGTCGAGTGAACGGGACGGTCGCGAGTGGCGCGCTGGGGACGACTTACGCTGGACGCCCTCCTCGAGAATGTCATACGTCGAGAGGACACTGGTGAGCATCTTGTGCGTGTGCTGGTCGACGACGAGGATCTTCCATCGTGCCTTGACGGAGCGGAGCGTGTCCAAGTACCCTGAGCGCGCACGGCGAAGGAGCAGCCTCCGATCAGTCCGGCGCAAGTCGAGAGACGATTCGAGACTTACGAGATCGTAGAAGGCTAAGAAGACTGGTCATGCTCTCGCTTTGTATCGAGCGAGAAAGCGGGCCAGCAGGGTGGAGGCGAGGGGTGCGCGACGCCGGCGTGCGTCAGGAGAGCGGCGGGCGGGCGGAGGTTCGGCCAGAGGCTGGGTGACGATTCTGTGTGCTCGAGTGCCCCAAACTTTGCACTATTCACACTTTACACGACTGTCTCTTCGTGCTGGGGCTGGGCGGTGGTGCGAGCAGGCTGGTCAAGGAGCGAGGCCAACCCGCGCGAGTTCGTCACTGGCGAGCTCAGTCCACGCCAGGCCAGACCTCGCCGGCGCGCGCATAGTTCCATCGACAGCCTGACGCACAGCCGAAAGTGATGGCTGTAAGCCAACAATGAACCCAAAAGAGATTACTATAAAAACAATAACTCGGCACGAATTTATTACAACAAAGTCTGCGACAACACGATCTACTCGTCTCACTTGGTCGGAGGAGAGCGACCCCAAACCCTGCCCTGCAGGCCCAAACAATTCTTGCCCGTGTGAATGGCGAGTCTCTTCCTCTCCTCCCAGGCAGTCGTGGACTTCTGGATGGCCGGAGCGAGCTGCGAAGCGGACCAGAGCAGCGTCAGTCTCACCAGGGACGAGCGGGACCACGTGTTTAAAGTGAGACTCACCCCCTCCTCGTACCACTTGTCTCCACTCCCACGAATAACGCCCCCAGGCGTAGTGGTCATCAACCTGTTCCTTCCTTTCCTGATCCTCCTCAGATCCGCCTCCATCGTTCTCACCGCATCACTATCGGCCCGTTTCGCTCCACGTCCAAACAGCGCCCCCAACCCGCCCTGCCCTTTGGCATCCTGGATCTCCATCTCTTTCGCGACATCGAGGTAGCCCATCACTCTCGTCAACACCAACAACGGAAACGGGTTCAGCCGCTTCAGCTCGACGAGGATGATCCCTTTGCTCGACCACAACGGCGGGTCGTCCTCCTCGAGCAGCGCTTGAACGGCGTCGAGCAGCGCAATGGGTTTGGCCGTCGAGGGAGAAAGGTAGAGCTCGAGCCAGGACATTGGGTTCGTCGCGTTCCATAGAGCGTCCGGCGCGGGGAGGTCGATACCGAGGGAGGTGAGGGGAATGAGAGGGAGGGAGGCCGGAGTGCCGTAGCATGTCGTCTGGAGGTCACAGAGGTAGACGGAGGCCACCACGCTGTAAGAAATAAAATCGAAACAAGTCAGCTCACTCACTGCTTCAAACAGATTGCGAGAGGAGACTCACCGAATCCACGTCTCCCGTTCGATCCAAATCTTCCACACCTTGTGCAGCTCCTTCTCATCAAGCGCCAGGTTCTCATTGATCTCGGGCAAGACGACGTTCTTGATCTTGTCCGGGATACCGAGCTTGTTGTACATCCACACCATCGAGCGATTGAAGTTGTAGGCGATCTCGCGCTCTGAGCGGATCGCCACGTGTGAGTGTTCAGGAACGGGTGAAGCTGGTGAAGAGAAGTGGATACGCACGATGGTCGTCCTTGTGGAAGAGTCCTAGCAGCTGGTAGAGCAGCATACTTTGCAGTGCGGAGAACCTTTCGTTCCAAACGGTGAGGCGCTTAAATCCCCTGGTCACACCAGGGAAAAGACATGGGTCAGCTTTGTCAACACTTCGTTCTCCTCTTTAAGTTTCGATCAAAAGATATACGCACTTCAGCAGGTGAATCCTCTTCTCCATCAACAGACTTCCCGTGAACCTCGCTGCCTCCTCCCTCTTCGCTGGCGTCACGAGTTCCTCCTCTTCCTCACCTACCGCAAGGCCCGCATTGAGAGCCGCAGCCGCGACTTTCTCTCCACCTCCACCACTATCATCGTCCGCCACCATGACTCCACCAGCGACACTCAGCGCGAGGCCGAGGTGGAGGTCCATCGTGTTCAGGTTGGTGCCGGTGGCGGGGTGGACGACGGGCACGTCCTCGAGGTAGTTGGTCACTGCCGTTTCGGCATAGCCGGAGAGTGTTGGAAGTGGTGGAACGTGCCAGGTGGGCTCCAAGACTGTTTACGAGTCAGATGGAGGTAAGAAAGGGAAGGTGGGGTGCAAGACTGCAGTGATGCAAACGCACAAGCCCACGAATACTTGTCTTTCGTCATCCTGAATTTGTCATCGGACAGATTGGTGTAGCTAGAAAGAGTGCTGTCGCCTTCAAGAACGTGCATTGGGAACACTGTATGTTGGAAACGACCACGTCAGCGATGACACTTGCTCACTGAGCGAAACGACGCACACGACGGCTCATAGGTGAACCCAAAGTCCATCGCGGTGATACCTCCAATCCCATCTTGGTTGAAGTAGTCGGCGAGCTTCTGGGCTTCTCTCGTGTACTCCAAGTCGACATCGTCCTGGACGTTGATGCTCGCGACGCCGCTGGAGCTGGACGAAACGGAGAGCGCCGTCGACGTCGACGGCTGGATTGGCGCCTGAGAAGGTGGGAACGGATCTGAAGGGGCGAGTGTAGAGGAGAGGGACGCGGTATCGGTCGGAGGGAGAGGGAACGGGAGCGCAATGGACGCGTCGGCGATCTCGCCCAGCTCGGACGGCGGCGGCGGGACGGGGAATCGCTCGTCGTGCTGTTGTTGGAGGTACGGGCATGGAATGATGGGATACTGGTCCACTGGCTTGTCGGGTCCCAAGACCTCCTACAGCGCGACGAGGGCAGACCGTCAGCACAGCCTCGACCACACCACACGTGCTCCCTCAGACGCACCTCGAGAACGCCATTCACCAGCCCCTCGTCCTTGGTCCAGCAGCTCACCCTCCTCGCTACACATCTCTGCCCCCACGATTCAACGTCCTTTGGGATTTGGTCAGGCTCGACACCGAAGCAGTCGCGCGTGATGCGGCCGATGCTTGCTGGCCCGGTTACGGCTTGCGTCCCCGGTGGCGTCGGCGGAGAGCCGGCGGAGGACGGGGATGTCGAAGAGTGGGAAGAGGAGGTCGTCGCCGCTGTCGATGGTGGAGAAGTGCGAGGGCGTTTGTTAGGTTGTGTGTCGTCTGAAGGTCCGACGGCACGGTCGGGGACAATTGACGACACGGAGGGTTTCGGTGGTCCTTTCCCAGCGGCGGCGGGACATTTCGCACGATGACGAGTAAGGAGGTCGCTGTTTGGGGTTCACAAGGTAGTTGGAGTTTGACTGGTTAGCAATGATCTTCTCAAACGTCCCAGAAACCAAACTGCAACGCACGACCGAGAGTAAGTGACCCCACAGTCATCGCACCCGTACGGCTTTGCTCCCAAATCTGTGGGCAGCATCAGAGTTCGATCCGTATTACCACCGTTCAACAAGAGGGCAACTCACGCTTCAGCCTGCGATGTCTCTATTGGGCCAGCATCAGCCTTCCTGAAGCTCAACAACAATGCCAGGAAAGTGGAGGCAAACTCACGCCGACGTATTCCTTCCTCGAAAACGTAGCCTCGCAGTCAGGACAAGGGAACGGTTGTGTTGTTGTCGTGGGCGCCATCACAACGTGCAGATGGTGGACGGTGGCAGCATCGGATCCCTCAGGACGCGAAGGTGAGACTCCTCGCGAGTGGAGGCAACCGGACCCTTCCCGCAGTCGGTGGAGGTGGACCCGCGGTCCAGCCAATCTCTCGCAAGTCGCGTGAGTGCCAAAGGAGGGAGAGGGAAAAAACAGTTGTTGTTGCAGTTAAGAAAAAAAAAACTGGACGGGGATTGGAAGTAAAAATCAGGGGGGAATGAGTGGAGTGTTGCATAGAGTGTACTTCATGGAGAACCTGGCACAAAACTAGAAAACGCGCAAGAAAGACGGATGGGAGGGGAGGCACGAATGCACACACACGCACGCACGCAAGCACGCCAGCTATAGATAGGTAAAGATGGACGAATAGACGGATAGACGTAAAGATGGACAGATCGAGGAGAGTTATGTATGTCGATGGTCGAGAGGAGGGAGGAGGGGGAAGGGCGATGTGGAAGTCGTCCATAAAGATAAACCGAGTGGAGGGGTACTTGAGGGTGTCTTATGTTCGAATGCTGCGTGCGAGGTGCGAGTCGACGAGAGAGAGGGGGGGTAAAGAACGAGGTGTCGGATTAAGTATAGATAGAGTCGACGGAAGGGGAGAGGTTGACGTGGCCTCAGTAAGTAGGCTCTCCCGACTTGTACAAGACTCCTCCGAACGCGCCGTTCGCATTAAGCGAGCCGTTGCCCAGAGGAGTGCCTCTCCTCTCGTTCACCGGCGTCCCGTTCCTCGACGCGTTGCTCCTAGGCACTCCCGATCCCACAGCTCCGGCAGTGCCAGTGGGGTTCCCACCGAAGAGCGAGCTCCCGCTGGTCGACGTCGGCATGCCAGTCGAAAAGCTCGAGCTCGTCGACGCCGTGCGAGGCTGAACCGAGCCAAAGGTGAGGTTCGAGGCCGGAGCGCTGTTCGGGGGAGGCGGGGTCGAGCTGGTGGGGTTGCCGAAGAGGGGAGGGTTGCTCGATGGCGGCGGGCTGTTGAATGGTGCGAACGACATGCCTGCACCACTACTTCCTCCCACACCACCCGACCCTCCACTGCCGCCGCCAATGGGGTTCGACGAACCTCGCACGTCAGCGAGCGAGGCGTACGAGCCTCCAGGAGGAGAGAACGAGCCGAAGCTGGTCGACACCATCCGGTTCCCCCCAGCGTTGCTCGTGCTGACTCCACCTCCACCGCCGTGCGACGACGTCGACGCCGATCCGTAAGGCGCTCCACCGGCTATCGAGCTCGCCCCGAGCGAGTACCCAGGCTGGTACGGCTGCTGAGTCGCCGAGTACGCGCTGCCACCGAACGGTGCGCTCGAGCTGGCGGCACTGGCCAGGCTGGCCGAGCCCTGAGGCTGAGGAGGAGGGATCGAGGTGTAGGCGTATTGGGACTGGGGGTGCGAGAGGGACGAGCTGTGGAGCTGGGAGGGGACGTAGAGTACATGCTGGAGGCATCGGCACTGACGTTAGAGCGGGGCACCTGGAATCTGGGAACGAGAGCGAACCTGGGTGTAAGGCGAGGCAGAGTAGACGCCAGTGTGCTGCTGCTGGTAAGGGTCCGAGATGTAGGGAGGAGAGAGGGCTACGCGCGCGAGGGGGCCGAGATTCATGTCAGTGGCTTGGTCGTGTGGTTTGGCACGAGCCAGCGGAGGTTCGGAGGCGCGGTCACGGGCACAGAAAAACGGGGACGCACGCATCGACAAGGGCGCAAACGGGAGGTACGTGGGTGGTTTCGTGAGCCTGGCTTTCGGATCACCCACGACGTTGCGACCTGGTGTCGGGGATGGGCGAGGACAGACGAGGAAAAAAAGTCAGATGACCGCGCGCTGGACGCCGGGTGCATGCAAGCTCACCTCCGGGTCCAGTGAGGTTGGAGGCCTGGAAGCCTTTTGGTCCTTGAACGAGCTCGTACTCGACCTAGTTGAGCATTGGAACGGTGAGAATAAGCCAAAGACGAGCGGGCAGCGAGCGACGCGAGACGTACCTCTTCGCCCTGCGTCGATGAAAACGCAAACTGATGAGCGACTGGCACGAGACCCCAGAGACGAAACGCGCGCTCACCTCTGCCAACGACCTGAATCCGCCCTTGCCAGCGATTGCACTAAAGTGGCAGAAGACTGCACGAGCCACGCCGAAAAAGCGGGGGCGAGAGAGGTCAGCGCATCGTGCTCCTGAAGATGAGCGGGCACGAGCGAGCGAGCGGCAAACGCACCTTCCTGGCCGCCGAGCTCTTCGGGGTGCTGGTCGACGACGAAGCCAAAGCCCTTGAGCGAGTTGAAGAACTTTGTGACGCCCCTGCGACGCTGGCCGGGGACGGTGGGCATGGGGAGGAGGTGCGCGGGCGGTGGAGCGTGCTGGTGTTGGTGGTGGACGTGAGGGGGCAGCGAGTCGCGCATGTCGCCAAAGTCGAACGCCCCGCTCGCCGAGGAGATCATCGCTGGCCTGAGGAGTAGCGTCGGAATCGTGAGGACTGGCTCGTGCGCGCCCAAAGCGAAGGTTGGAAGCGAGGGTGGCGGGTGGGAGCTCCTGGATGCGTGAGGACGTCGACGTCGATGGGCGCAGACGGCGAGGCGGCGAGGCAGGCAGGCGACGGGGTGCTCGAGGAGACGGGAGCACGAGTGTCGAAACTCGAGGATATGTGACGATTGGGCGCTGGGGAGGGAGGGCGAGGGCGAGGGCGACGAGGACGAACGGAGGGGTGCGAGTGAGTGGCGGAGAGAGCTGTACACGGGGACGCGCGGCTGCTCCCTGGCTGGTCGGCTGAGGGCTGCTGCTGGTGCTCGTGCGGCTGGTCGTCCCAAAAGTTGATGTAAGAAGTGGACGCTGTCGAGCTGGCGGACGAGGGGAGGAACGCAAGATTCAGGCGAGCGAGTGCTTCGAGCTCCGCCAGCGAAAAACAAAGTCCAAAAATTCTAGCCCTTCCCGCAGCGGCTGAGACGCGGGGTAAACTGTCCATGGCAAGTAATCTCCGACCTTCCATCGCTCCCGAGTTAACTCCATCGTCTGGGCACGGCAAATTCCTCGACATTTGAACCATCTACGGCCATGCGTAAACAACGCTCGTACGCCAAAGTACACTACCTCCTGTCCCCGAGACCGGACCCACGCTCCTCTCGCCGTGCGTCTGCATCGTCCGCCCTTCTGCCGCCTCGGGTCGATCAAAACGCTCCGTCGCCCAAGGAACTGGGTCACACATGTCCACACATCACAGCCACAGCGAAGTAGCTCATAGAAGGAAACCTGGAACAGTGGCGTCACATTTCCAAAAGGTACAACCCGCGCATCACCGAAAACTTCCTCTCCACTGTCAAGGCGGATCCCTCAAGCATCCACGTGTATCTTCGCAATCGTCCTGGATCAAACAATCAAAAGAAAGAAAGGTCAGCAGACAGTCCAGGAGAACAGCAGAAACAAAACGTCAACGGACCTGTCCCATGTCTTGATCGACGCTGTGAGCGGGGAAGGAAGAGTACAGAGGCCACGCGTCAGCGTCGCAAACGGGCCTCGGGTAGATCGAGAGAAGACCGTCTCCGCACCTTTGTGCATATCAATCTGACCCTGAACGAAACTGCTAAACAGCTCCTTCATCTCGGTCCTCTTGGCGATCTGGAAGACCGAGTGCTCCTTGAGCACCTCCTCGTTGAACGCCTGCGACGTGTCCTGCGACGCCATCACCGCCGTCTCCAGCTGTGTCGCCATCCCTCGCAGTCAGCTACCGCGCTCATGTTCTTCGAATGAAAGAAAGTACACACCTCCTTGATCTTCGCATCCAACCTCGCAATCTTGGCCTCCTTGCTCCCGTCCGCCTCACCCCCACGCAACGACTCGACCTTCTCTTTGAAATAGCTCCCCAAGCCCATCCCGTAGCCGTACCCTCCCGCGAGCCGGTCCTTCTCAGAAACTACATTCGAGAGGTACAGGCTCAACTCCTCAAAGTCCAACTGCTTCTGATCCCGCAGCTTCAACACGGCCTTGAACGCGCTCGAGTACGCCAACAACGAGTGCAAGTGCTCCAAGAAAGGATCCGTCGTCCCTCCCGAGTTGTTCTTGACCACGTTTCCAAATTCAACCAACGAGCGCTCGAACCGTGACAGCGAGTCGGTGATCCCACTCTCGAGATACCCCAATCCCTGGACCGACGTCGCGAGGTCCTCGTAGTCGCCCGAGAGGTCGCCGAGGCGGACCTTGCTCCTCGCACCGAGCTTCTCGATTCCAACGAGTCCTTCTTCAAACTGGTCGAGGTGGTGGCGCATCTCGACGAAGCGCTCGTCGGGCTTGCGGACTTTGGTGAAGGCGTTGAGGAGCGTGTCGGAAATGTTGTCGAGGAGGCCAGAGGGAGGGTCGGGGTCGGAAGCGTTGCCGAGTTGCTTGTGTTTGTAGACGTTCTGCGGGGTTGTTTGAAGGGTTTGAATGCTCATATTAGCGAGGGAGATCGCGGAGGAGCTGTGTAAGAAATGGAGTACAAAGTGGAGGAACGTACCCATTCGGTCGACTCGAGGAACGCCTGGAAGTGAGCTGTCCGAGAGAGCTTTGGGTGTCGTGCCAGCCGTTCACAAAATCTTTGGAGGCTGTCGACGAGCAAACAAAGACGAGTCAGTTTCACCTCTCGAGTCCGCCATCGCCGAAAGCCCGCGAGCAGCAAGGCGGAGCTGCGTACTCTACTCTTCTCCGCTCGATAAACTCCTGACTGAAGCGGTCTCCCGTCAAGTATTCTGTGTAGGTGTAATCAGCTCAAGTCGGGAAATGATGCCAGAGAGGAGAATTGTGAACGAACCCATGCGGTGCTTGTCGGGCAGTGGGGGCACGACCGCGGCGGGAAAGTCCTTTGTGAGGATTTCGCGGAGGAAGCTGAAGTCGTGGAACCTCCTTCTCGAAGCGGGTGTCTTGGAGGTGTAGTTTGGCAGGTCGGTCTACAGTCGCGAACTGCGTTAGCTCTGCAGGCAGAGGAGGCCCGCCGGTGGAAGGGGAGCGCGCGCGAGGACCAGATCCATGGTAGACCGCGATGAAGGAGACTGACCTGAGCGGTGACGAGGTACGAGACAAACATATCCTTTGTGCCTTCGAGCTCGACGACGGCGTCCTTGACCTGGACCTTGAGCGCGGGCTTGCCCCACGAGGACGGATCGGGTTCTTGGACAGAGGTGGCGGCGACGACGGACGCGGGGTCGTCAGCTGGGTCTGCGATCGAGTAAGGAGGAGCTGCCGTTGAGGTGGATGCAGCTTCTGGCGTGTCCCATGCGACGGAGCCGAACCCTTCCTCCTCGTTGGACATCATCGTGCTGGCGCTGGCGCTGGCGTGGAGAGGACTCTGGAGGGCGTGTGCGAGTGCGACAGATGAAGGCGAGTCCAGGCAGTTTGTTAGTGGAAGAAGTAGGTGAAGGCTCGGGCGAAAGTATAGAGAGAAGTTGTGGTGACAGGTGACAGGACGAGGCAAAAGAGCGCTCCCAAGCGGCCGAGCGTGTTTGTACTCGAGCCTCACTGCGAGCGCGCCCCGCTGGCTCTCTCCTGCACCTCTGGCTCGAAACTTGCATCAACTTTTGGCTCTGTCCCGACTCTTTGTACCTTCAAAGTATCGCTGGAACCAGAACAGAGCGACAGACGCTCGTCATGTCGGTCAGCGCGCCGTCCACCTCGGCACCTCCACCAGCCGCGCCACCCTCGACGACGACATCCAAGCGGCGGCCAAAGTTCTCGACGCAGGAGATCCAGTCTCAGCTGCAGCAGCTGCACCTCTTCTCGTCGCTCTCGTCGTCGTCGACCGAGAACATCGAGCAGCTCGGCCCGATCCTCCTCAACATCCATCGCTCGCGCCAGCAGGACGCGTACCTCAAGCAGCTCCAGCTCTTTGTCCAGCAGAAGGAGGAGGAGATCGAGGCTGTGTGCACGAGGAACTATCAGGTCAGTCACCCTTCCAGGCGAGGGCGCGAGCTCGGTAGGGCCCACTGCTGACACGCGTTTGTTGTGTCGTGCCACCCTCGGTCCTCAGGACTTTGTCGGATCCGTGTCGGCTTTGCTCAGAGTCCGCCAGGGCACAGTATCGCTCAAACACAGGGTTGTTGAGCTCAACGAGGAGGTCCAGAAGAGTGGGGGTCACGTCGCCGACAAGGTTCGTCCGCTCGTTCGCTCCGTTCTCCGGCACGCGCTGACCTCTGGGGCTTGGACGACAGAAAAAGGCTCTGTTGGATGCGAGGCGCGTAGGGCAGAACATCGACGAAGCGATCGACACGCTGCAGGCTTGTCTGAGGGTCCTCGACATGGACAGCCGCGTGACGGGCCTGATCGAGAACCAGAAGTACTTCTCAGCCCTCCGAGTACGCTCACTCTCCTTGCCATCTCTTGACGCGTGCACTCATCTCTACATTCTCACACAGCAACTCGAAGATCTCCAGACCACCCACCTCAAACCGGTCCTTCATTACCCCTTCGCCTCTCTCATGCTCAGCTCGATCCCCTCGTCGCGCACCGCCATTCGCGAGTCGGTCACCAAGTCGCTCAAGGCGTGGATGTACGAAGCAAGGAACGCATCGAGAGCTGTCGGAAAGGGCGCTCTGGACGCGATGGAAGCTCGTGGGAGGAGGTGGGCCGCGAGAAAGAGGAAGGAGAGCAGCGTCGGGTTGACCAAGATCAACGGGCCGATCGAGCTGGGCGTGAGCGAGCGACACGAGTGTAAGTTGTGATCGACTTTTTCCTCGAGGTAGTGAGGGTAGAGTACTAAGCAAAGGTGATTAGTCAATGTGCTCGATAACGAGCAGGTCAAGATCGATTTCCAGCCGCTGTATCAGTGCATTCACATCTACGACACGTTGGACGCCAGGGAAGAGCTTCAGGCCAGCTATCAAGCCGACCGTCGAGTAGGCGTCCCCCAGTATTCCTCAACCTTCTGTCCACTGACTCTTTGCTCTCCTTCTCCTTCCCCAGGCCCAAGCCTTCCTCCTCCTCTCCCAAACCGCTTCTCTTACCCCCTTCTCCCTCTCCGCCCTCTCCGCCCTCCTCGAAGAGATCGTCGGCTTCTTCCTCATCGAGTCTCACGTGCTCAAAACAACAAACAGCTTTAGGTCGGAACAGGACGTAGAGGACCTTTGGGATGGCATGTGTGAACGAGTAGTGAGGATTGTCGACGAGGGATTGGCGGGGTGCGAAGATCCCGACGCATTTTTGGGGACGAAGTTCAAGGTGTTGACGTTTGTACAGACTCTGGAGGTGCGTCTAAGTTCGCGTTGAGTGTCGTAAATGCGTCGTTAGCTGACGATGGATGTTCTGCAGGGATACGGCTACTCGATAAACCAGCTCACGGCGCTGCTGTTGACGCTCTTCGAGAGGTACTCCGAACTCTTGCAGCGCAAATTCAGTGGGGACTTCGAACAGGTGTGTGATTGCTTGCCGTGAAGGTTCCAGCACGAGTAGCTGAAAGTGTTTCCGCAAGATTGTGCTGGACGACGACCATCAATCGATGGTTGTCAACGATGCCGAGGAGTTTGAGAAGGTCGTTAGCGTCAGTTGGCTGCCTTCGACAGGCGAGTGGAGTGCTCTGGAGCTTCAGATGTAAGCTTCCGACTTCCACCTGCAGGACGAATGCCTCAACTGAGGACCACTTCTCGCAGTCCCGGATTCCCGCTCGCACTTCCCTTCTCTCAAACCTACCCACTATGCTGCATCGACATTCGATCATTCACGGAGCAGTACTACCAGTTTTCCGAAGGGTTTGCGGAGCACCATCGCGACATTGACGACGTGCTGAGAAAGGTAGGCCCTCTTCGTTCCCCCTGCTGGTGACGTGGCACTAACCTTTTCTCGTGTCCTAGGCGCTGGACAACCTGCTCATCCGTCAAGTCAGCGAAAACATTCAGCGACGACTCCAGATGATCAACAACCTCTCGCAGCTCTCACAAATCGTCGTGAATGTGCTCTTCTTCCAAACGGCGTGCGCGGATCTCGAGACGCTGCTCGTCACTCTCAGGTACGCTCTCTAGCCGTCCAACCTCTAAGCACTGCACGCTAAAAGTTTCAATTCAAACTCTAGGGCCACTCAGCGGGGAGGAACGATCCACCTCGAATCACTTGCGTCGTTTCAACAGACTCTCCAGCTCACGCAAAACCGCATCATCAGCAACATCTCGCAGAAGATCGACTCGTTCTTCGAGGAGGCGCAATACTACTGGCAGCAGACGACTACGCCCACGAACCGCGATGAGCCGAGCCCATACTTGATGGACCTGACGGACTTCTTGTCGACGGTCATGATGTCGGTGTTGATCCAGCTGCCCGAATTCTCGAAGGACTACGTGTACAGAGGGGCTTTAGCTCATTGTGCTGCCGTTCTCATGGTGCGTTGTGTTTGTCTTCAAAGCTGAGGACACCAGCTAATCACTGCGTTGCGTCAGTCCTACTTGGTCGATCGCGACCCTCAACGAGTGAGCGACCACGCGCTCGCCTACCTCGCCAACGATGTGCGGTGGTTGGTCAACCACGTCTCGAGCGTCGGAGACGAACGTTTGGCAGATGTGTTTGCGGAGCTCCAGCAGGTGCGCTCTTTTCCTCGTCGATCCCGTCGAAAGTTTAGCCGTGCTGACGATTCCTTGGCCGAAAGCTCCTCGCCCTTCTCACGACTGCGCCCAATATGCTCGATTACCTCAACCCGGAGCAGCGTCAAACCCACTTTTCCCGCGTTCAACAGCGGCACCTCGAGGCTGCACTGCTCAAGCTCGTCTCGTTCTACAACACGACGTCGGGATCGCATGTCAGCCCGAGAAGGAGGCATAACGCTGTGCGCAGTTTCCTTTCTGGTTGCACGCGAAAAGGCTAACAAGTTGTTGTTCTCGTTCTTTCAGGAGGAGCTTTTGCGCATCATCTCTCGCTGAGCTCGGTGGTGAGGACGGGGTGGGCCGTGTGTATAGCTTTCGTGCAGCGGAGGGTGGCAGATTTTGTCTTTCCTGGAATTGTAGTGTATCAGCATGCTCTCTCATACCTCGGGGATGGCTCGCCGACCACTCCATCAGTATGCTCAAAGATTTTGCCTTCGACTTCAACATCGCCCTGTTCCTGCTCTTCCAGCAACAACAGCACGTCTTTCTTCCTGCTACCACAGTCAAGCTCTTCCAACTGAGCTAAGGAGAGGTTTTTGTGAAAGTGCCACACACATTTGCCGTTGCAAGCGGTGTAACGGACGTCGGGCGGTTGGTGAACACGCTCGCAGTGCATCATCGACTGGTATACAGCAAAACCATCACTGAAAAACAAATTGATTTACATGACTCCAAGCAATACAAGTCTCTCTTGAGATCAAGCACCCAACTGAACTTGAGTTCCAAGATCACAGCTTGGCCGCGATCGTCTTGCGGAAGTCGGTGTCAAACAACGCTTCAGGGTACATGGCCATTCTGCTTTGGCCGCCATTATGATACTAAGAATGGAGCTATGATTAGAAACATGGAGAAGACCATTGAAGGAAGTTACGAACCTCTCCGCCATCGACGACGAGACACGTGCCAGTAATGTAACTGGCCGCAGGCGAGAACAAGAACAACCCCGCCTCTGCGATATCCTCTACGATCTCGAAATCTGTCAACACCCTTTCAGAGATCAGAGAGAGGAAAGCACGTACGGACTTTGCCGTACCGCTGCAACGGGATGGCCTTGGTCACCTTTTCGGCCAGGCCTGGCTCTTTAGGGAGGAGTCGAGCGACGCCCTCGGTGTCGGCAATAGGACCAGGAGCGATGACCTAGAATTATTTGGTGGTAAGAAATAGTTGAGTCGAGTGAAATCGGATGGAAAACACGCACGTTGACGCGTACGCCAAAGGGGCCGTACTCGACGGCGAGAACGCGGAACAAAGCGTCAATCGCGGCTTTGGCGGCAGAGACGTGGGCTTGGAGGAAGGTGCCTAGTTGAGAGAGAGATGTGATCCCAGGACGAGGGAAA
This sequence comes from Pseudohyphozyma bogoriensis, assembly GCA_024364755.1. NCBI lineage: Eukaryota > Fungi > Basidiomycota > Microbotryomycetes > Chrysozymaceae > Pseudohyphozyma > Pseudohyphozyma bogoriensis. The sequence goes on from JALBUQ010000058.1 coordinate 49,215, forward strand.
AGAGAGAGAGTGAAGCGAAAGGACAAACCTCGATAGTGCAACGTGGCCGAGATGGCGAGGTAGGCGCCTTGAGTCTTCTTCACTTCTCCACTGTTGGGAGATACGGAACATATCTGAATGAGCTCTGCCAGTTAAGGAAAAAAAAACTAGATCAAGACCGAAAGGATACGGACATGGTGGCTTTGAATGTATTGAATGTGCCCAGCGTGTCGATTTCCATGACGGTCTTGAAAGCATTCTCACTGTGAACCCGTAGGCCATTCGAACCTCAAACCATCTTTCTGAAAGAAGAAAAGGCCCACCTCATGCCAGCGACAGGGGAGAGAAAGTTACCGGCCGCTCTGAGAAGCGCACCAGCGTCAGCTCCCTTCAAGCCTCCCAGACACACCCAAACGCAACGGTCACTCACCCGCAAATAACGAAATCAATCTTTCCAAACTCTTTGACAGTCGTCTCGACCGCCTTCTTCAAGCTCTCTGGGTCCCTGACGTCGCCCGACACGCCCAAGCACTTGCTGCCCGTCTTTCTCGTGAGCTCGGAGGCCGACTTTTCAATGACGTCCTTCCTTCGTCCGAGGATGGTTGCCTTGCAGCCGTGAGCCAGGAGGGACTCGACCATGCCATACTGTGGGTAGCGCAGAAACGGAGCGATGAGGACGGGTGTGGTTTGAGGAGCGGCGAGGCGGACGTACGCAGATGCCTGAGCCGCCGCCGGTGACAAAGGCGACCTTGCCCTTGTAGAGATCTTTGGTGAATACCGATGAAGCCATGGCAGTCGTGAGAGTTGTGGTAGATGCGAGAGAAAGAGGGGGAGGACCGGCAGCAGAGGAAGCCGGGCCTCCGCCCTCCAAGTCCGCCACGCCGCGCGCTTCGCAGAAGGGCGCACACGCGTGCTGAGTCTGAGCGCGTTGTCGACCGAGGGTGCACCGCCCAGTTTTTGATGTAATTTCCGAGGGGCCGGCCATGGCCCTTGCCAACGGCTGCACCGGCTGTTTCTATTAAGCAGAAGGAAGCGGAAACAAACCAGAGGCGTCGGGATGCGAAGAGGAATAATCTGTAAGTCGTGCTGTCGTCTGGATTCGGCCGGAGCGGGAGCAAGCAAAGGGAGCTCAGGACGCCTTGGCTCTGCCACTGACCGCCGCCCATTTCTACGCTCAGTCGCGCTCGTTATCGCTCATTTCTGTCGACATCTATCTCGAGCATCGCCACTACCCCAGGGCCTCGTGCCCCCGTCGTCGTCGACCGCTGCCTCGTCGTCGCCGTCCCCCGCGGCGACCACCCTTTCCTCCGACGACGACAGCCAGCCGTCGACCGACGACAGCAACGGAGGCTCGTCGGCCATCTTTGTCGCATTAATCTCCATCGCTGCTGTCGCCCTCGCCCTCGCCCTCGCCTTCATGCTCCGCCGTCGCATCGCCGCCCTCTTTGGCAAGGCCCGCTCTGTACGTTGCTCCACGCCTTCGCCCTTCCGTACCACCCCTGCCGAATCAACCATACTGCAGGATAAGGCAGCTGATGCACTTTCTCTGTCTTTTCTGAACCCTTTGTTCCACTATCCAAACAGTCTGCCACCACTACCACCTCCGACGGTACTCCCGCGACCGCGGCAGACCCTGCGAACCCGTCCACTTCGGCCGCCGCCCAACCCAGCTCCTCCAGCTCTCCCTCGTCCCGCACGCCAGCATCAGGGATCAGCAACGCCGACAGGCCGACCACGACCCCGAGCCAGCGCCGTCGCCGCCGTCGTCGTCGCCGGTCTCAGGAGAGCGTCGTCGGCCTGCCCTTGTACTCTGAGGGAGCTGGCGCCGACGAGCTCGTCCTTGTCAAGCATGTCGAGCGACCGAGCATGGATTCGAGACTCGAGCTCGGCGGAGGCGAGGGCAACGAGAGCTCGATGGACCTCCTCTCCGACGGCGAGGCCGACGACGACGAACCCGAAGCCGACGACGACTCGTTTGCGCCCACGAGACCCAGCATGGACTCGGGCACACCCTCAGCCTCCATCTTCAGAGGCCAGGGTCGCGCACGATCAGCATCAGACGCCCCAAGCACGTCGTCCGGGTTCCGCTCGTTCAACGACCCGGAGAGGATCCGCGATGCCCGCCCCATCATCCTCGGCGCGCCTATCGGACCAGAGATGGAAGGTCTGCACCCTACCACCTCCCGCCTGACTATCAACTCGACGTACAATGGCAGTTCTCGGCCTTTGACCATGTCTCCACGCTCGACCAACTCGACTCCCTCGGCAATCGTTTCGGGTTCTCCGCCAGTCACGCCAGGCGGCAGGAGTCGGGCTTCGACGCTGAGGAGCATCTTCACGAGAAATGGGAGCTCTAGCTTTCTTGGTGGGGCTGGGGAAAGTCCGGAGAGTGGGAGAAGCCCGTACGGACAAGGCGGGAGCGCAAGAGGAAGCAGCATCAGGCTCGCTTCGGGGAGCACTGTCAGCGTGAGCTCGTTGAACATTTCTGCGCCCTTGCAGCACACTCTAGGTGAGTGCACCATTTTTAGTGGCTGGTTCGCAGGTTAGGACGCGCGGTGAGATTGGGTCAGCTGAGAGCAAGAGCTGACAAGAATGGTCTGAGCAGTATCGAGCAACTTCCAGTTCCCCAAAGCTGGACTTACGCCGAGTCAGATTGCATTCATCTCGTCACGAGAATCTCTGGGAGCGTTTGGGTGGGTTTTACTTTGCTCTCTTTTCTCCGATCTTTGCTCCCCGTACTAACACGTGTTCGTCAGCTACGGACCTGGTGTGGAACCACCTTCGTGGGAACGCAGCTCGTCGGACCTCCTAGCCAGCTCGATCTCTAGCGCACCAGAGCCTTCGACTTCCACCTCTCTCGCTACGCCGGCGATTCTTGGAAGAGCGCGAGGCGCTTCGACGTCGTCGATCAGCGGGTCGCCGTTGTCGAGGCCACCTACGACTCTACCCACGACAGAGGCGGACTTGGAGGTAGAAGCAGAACCATCAGCAGTAGAAAGGACTTGCATCTCGACCCACCCGCCACCAAGTGGACCTCCCCCGCTCTCAGTCGATACGACCAACCTCCCAACCTCGTCTTCCATCCTCGCCGCCGACGAATCCTTCTCCCCACGCGAGCCAGTCCCGAGCTCCCCAGCACCAACTTACCACTCTGCCGCTCCAACACCAGTAGTCCGACAAACGCCGCACCTGCCCGCCATCGCTCTGCTGTCAGCTACGCCGACCCATTCGTCCCATCCTTCGCCTGTGGTCGATGAGGGCGAGGCGAGGTTCTCCCACAACTCGTACTTTGGTGGTGAGAGAAGGATGAGGGACGTGAGTGATATCTCGGAGGCGAGCTTCATGACGGAGGGGAGCTACGAGACGGCCACTGGGGCCAGGACGGATAGTGGTGGGACGGTAGGCGGGGGTGAAGCTCAAGAGGAGCGAAGGAACGCACATGCCAATGAGGTGGAGGAAAGGGAGAGCTCAAGCGTGGAGTGGAAGGAACGGACTGAGGAGGAGGGAGAAGCACGGCCCATCGATTTTGTACCACTTCAGCTGTCGTCGCAGGGTTAGGTCTTGGCCGTTTTTTCTGTTTCACTATTACCCCGTTGTCTTTTCTTTGATACACACTCATACGTGAAAGCCTTTTGTCTTATTGTCTGTTTACAATTAGTCGCCTACGTATAGCTTCTGTCCTTTCCTTTTTGCGAATTTAGCTGCTGCATCGTGATGAACCCTTGTCCGTATTCTGGTCACCCGGACGGGAGTTGAGCGGCACCAGTTCAGAAAGAAACTTACAGGAAAAAAGTTAGGTTTTATACAGTCCACACGCCTCGCAAACTCGTTCTCTCCAGACGACCCCGTTCGAACGCCGCATTAGCTCTTTTGAGGCGGCGATTCGAGGAGCCCCCACAACTTGTCGCTGCTCTTGAGCTTCGAGTAACGGCCTTGTAGGGCGTTTAGTGAGCGTGTGCCCCCGAACTGGGTCGCTATCTGCGGGAAAGTGTAGCCGGCGTCTCGGAGAGTGACGAGCTTGCGCTCGTCGTAGTCTGTCCAGGAGAGGTAGGACTTGGTTGGACGCGAGCCATGCGCTGGATAATCCGAGATCTCAGCTATTAGTACGCATCATACAACACAGAAGGCTCGCCTTGGTGCTTCTTCGACCTTTTCTCGCTCGCCGGCTTTGGCTGCTCCTCGTTGTGAACCTGCACCGCCCCCTGCGGCTCGGTACGACGTTGGTTATTGAGCCACTTCCACCTCGCCTCGCACCCTCTTGCGTCCCTTCCATTTCCAACGAGGTTCGCGACCATTTCCCACTCCTCGGTGGTGTCGAGTTCTCTGCCGAGTCCGGTCACGACTTGGGTCAGGCGCTCGTTGTCGGGGATCGTCCAGCCGTTGTCTAAGAAGGCGAACCGTTCAGCACGCCGTGTGCATCGCAAGATGCAGATAAAGTCGAGTAGAATCTTACTCTTTGTGGAGGGCTTAGCCGGGAAACGCAGGACATCTTGATCCGAGTCCGAGGCGACATCAACGACGTCTGAGTGGAACAAGCGGGCCAGAGTCAGCTGAGTGCCTCGAAGGGTCGCCCCACAGACCAAGAAGCCTCGCTCGGTTGCCTGGGAGAAGATTGAGTATTAGGGGCACTGTTCATGATCGATGCGAGTTTTGCACAAAGGTGTGGTTCGGGTCCAAAGGAGGCGCCAAGTCGTTTCGAAGCGTCCTTCCGGGCCATTGCTGAGCCGACTGGGTTTCGCCGGAGCGATTTGTCGGTGCCATTTTGGATTGAACATACGCAAAGGTCCGTGTTACCGAACTGGTCATCAGAGGTCAACAAAACGCGCGAGGAACACATTGGAGATGGGAAGCCTGGAAACGCGACCCCCGCTAGGAAGATGACGTGGCGTCACGCGCCTGTGACTTTGTGAAAGGGCCGACGAAAAGGGAGAAGTTCAAGCCGGGCATTGCTCCCTTCTTCCACTGCGTCCTCACTAAGCGAGTGCACCTCCTCCGCCCACTCACTCAGCCAGGCAGCGTTGTTTGTAGCTATCGACTCAATTGCAGCGGACTACTCTCGAGAAGTGGAGGACAAAGCTCAAAGCAGTTTACGCACGCCAAGCAAGAGGGGGCTCGGGAGTGTGGGACTCAGGCGGTTGGCCCATACCCATTGAAACCAGGGTGAGGCGAGTGAGGGGAGGCGAGTGAGGGGAGGCGAGTGAGGGGAGGCGAGTGAGGGGAGGCGAGTGAGGGGAGGCGAGTGAGGGGAGGCGAGTGAGGGGAGGCGAAGGGTGAGCGCAGTGGAGGGCAGACGTCCTTGGACGCGTCCGGCAATGCGGGCAAGGTCAGTGGGAGGGATGGAGAGGAGTGGTGTGGTGGTGAAGAAGCGTCGGGAGCGCCAGAGCGTCCAGAGCTCGTGGATGAAGCGGGTTTGTCAAAGGATGGAAGGGAGGAGCTGCTTGGAGATTGGCGACGGGCAGACGAGTTGCTGGAGGGATGGGTGGGGGACGGTGTTATCTGTGGCCAGAGTCCATGCTCCAATAGAAATTTTGCACTCGATGAAAAGTTGTTGAATGGTACAGCTTGGGACAAGAGGTACATCCGGCACGCCTTAGTGAGGTTGTTGAGGAAGGGGGCTGTGCCACCGAAAGGCGGGGGCGCGACGGCTACTTGGGTGCCAGGGTGGGGGGATCGGAAGGAGAGGAGATGGGATGTGTCAGTGTGGTCTGTTAGGATGTGTCAAAGGACTCGGAGGTATTTCCAGTACGCTTTCCAGTCGGAGGGGCGGAGGGAAGCGGGGGTAGGAGTCCAGGCAGGGGGGGGGATGGTGCTGCAGTGGTGTTTGGTGAGAAAGGACGAGGTCTTGTCAAACGAAGCGTCACTCAGCTCATTTCCAATTCATTATTCATAAAACCCCACTAAGGGGATGCGGAAATTTTGGCTTGTTGTCGCTTGAGGGGTCGAGAACAGTGAGTCCTTTTTTTTTGTATCTATCGACTTAATTGCAGCGGGCTACGATCAAGAAGTGGAGCACAAGGCTAAATGCAGTTTACGCACGACGAGCGAAGAGGGGCTCGACAGTGTGGGACTCAGGCAGTCTGCCCATACCCACTAAAACCAGGGTGGGGAGAGCTGGGGGGGAGGCGAGTGAGGGGAGGCGGTGGAGGAGCGGGGTGGAGGGCGCAGGGGCAGGCGAAGGGCGCGGGGGCAGGCGAAGGGCGCTGGGGCAGGCGTCCTTAGATGCGTCCTGCGATGCGAGCAAGGTCGGTGGGAGGGAGGGGAAGGAGTGGTGTGGTGGTGGAGAAGCGTCGGGAGCGGGAGAGGGTCCAGATCTCGTGAATGAAGCGGGTTTGGCGGAGGATGGAGGGGAGGAGCTGCTTGGACAGCGGAGAGGGGCAGGCGAGTTGTTGGAGGGAAGGGTGAGGGATGGTGTTATCTGTAGCTAGAGCCCATATTTCAATAGATTTTTCGCACTCAGTGAAAAGGTGTTGAATGGACTCAGCTTGGGGCGAGAGACAAATCCGGCACGCCTTAGTGAGGTTGTTGGGGAAGGGGGCTGTGCCACCGAAAGGGGGGGGGGCGCGGCGGTAACTTGGGTGCCAGGGTGGAGGGATCGGAGGGAGAGGAGGTGGGCTGTGTTGGTGTGGTCTGGGAGGATGTGTCGGAGGGTTCGGAGGTACTTCCAGTACGCTTTCCAGTCAGAGGGGCGGTAGGAAGTGGGGGTAGGGGTCCAGGCAGGGAGGATGGTTCTGTAGTGGTGTTTGGTGAGAGAGGACGCGGTCTTGTCAAAGGAAGCGTCACTCAGCTCATTTCCACTCCATTCCTCACAGAACCACGCTAAGGGGATGCGGAAGCTTGGCCTTTTGGCGTTGGAAGGGTCGAGAACAGTGAGGGACCACGCCAGCCTAGAGGAGGATAGGGAAGGAGATAGGGTGACTGAGCTGTCCCATGCTTCGAGGTAGGACCTCCAGCGAGGTGGAAGACTTAGCTTGAGGCTTGAGACCGTCTCAATCCAGCTGGTGTCGTTGAAAGAGGGGGATCTGGGAAGGCAGAAGAGTGCCCACCAAGTCCAGACTCTCTTGGGGGAGTTGCGGCGGTAGACGTCGTCCTGGTAGATCCTCTTTCGGAGGAGAATGTCCTTGAGAAGTATAGATCGGATGGCTTGAAGATGGCGGATGTGGAAGGAGGTTGAGGGGAGGAGGTCGAAAATCCAGCGCGCCCTTGGGCCCTGCAGCTTGAGGGACAGGTCAAGGAGTCTAAATCCACCGCACTCAAGAGGAGTACATAACCTTTTCTTTGAGACGAGAGGAGTTCCCTTCTTTCCCCTGATAGTGGAAAATGCGGCTTCTTGAAGGGAGGAAATGATTGTTGGAGGCGCGGGGGAGAAGCGATTGAGGTAGAGGATTTTGGTGAAGCAGTACTTGTTGATGATGGCGCATCTGGTGGAGATAGGAAGGTCATACATCGGAATAGACCTCATCCTCTGCACCACCTTGTGAAGGGCAGCGTCCCACTCCTTCTCCCGGTCCACTGAGGGCCCCATCTGCACTCCAAGGCACCTGAACTCCGAGAGGTGGACCTTCCAGTCGCCCCACTGAGTCTGGAGGAGGGGTAGGGAGCGGAACTTGCCAATAGGGATGAGAAGGGACTTGAGATAGTTCGTCCTGGAGTTGCTGGCCTTGCAAAAAGTGGTGAGGGCGGATTGGAAGCGAGAGAGGTCGTCGTAGTCCCTGACAAAGCAGTTTACATCATCAGCGAAGAGCAGCTCTCTGAGGAGCGGGAGGTGAGAGGATGACATCCGTAGAACTTTCTTTCGGATGAGAGAGGCCAATCCCTCTATGGCAATGGCAAAAAGGGAGGGGGCAAGGGGATCTCCTTGGCGGACGCCCTGAGAGGAGTGGGAGTGAGGTGGTGAGCCATCCATTGAGGTAAACTCGCGCTTTCTGAGAGGTAAATGTAGCAGAATACCAAGATTGGGCTTTTGGCCCAAAACCTAGCCGATCGAGCGTCTGTTGGAGGTACTGGTGAGAGATCCTGTCATATGCCTTCTCCAGGTCGACTGAGGCCATGAGGCCAGGGTGAGTGTCCTCAGTGTCAAAAGCGCAGTGGATCTCCTCTATGTTAGTTCCTATCCACCGCCCTGGGATGAAGCCGGTCTGCTGGGGGCCAATGATGTGGTGGAGGGCAGGGGCGAGGCGACGATTGTGGGCCTGGGAGAGGAGGCGCGAGTCCGAGTTGATGAGGGAGATGGGGCGCTTGTTGGAGAGGGAGCAGTGGTTGCCCTTCTTGTGAGGGAGGTGAATGTGTACCTCCTGTGAAGGGAGCGTCTCAGCGTCATAGAGAGGGATGGTGTTGAGGACAGTGAGGAGGATGGGGCCGGTGACCTCCCATGTGGCTGTGTAGAACTCAAAGGGGAGTCCGTCAGGCCCAGGGGAGCAGCGACGCTGGCATGCCTTGAGGGCAGATGAAAGCTCTTCGAGGGTGTAGTCCTCCTCTAGATCTGCCTGCGCATCTGGAGGGAGGGAGGAGGAGTGAGAGGAGAGGGTGGACTGGAGGTCTGGCGCGCTGATCTCTGTGGGGGAGTAGAGGGCGGAGAAGAAGCGGTGGGCCTCGCCTAGCATGTCTTCAGTTGCCGTTACCTCTCCTGTGGGGGTTGTGAGGGAGGGAATGAGGTCAGCTGCTCTGATCTGGCGCAGCCGGATAGAGAGAGATGACTCCCCAGCCTCAGAGGGAGGGAGGCGAGCTCTGATCGCCTGACCACGGTGTTCCTTTGCTTGTTGGAGCTGAGGGTTGTTGAGGCGATCGAAGATGGAGTGCTGGATGGAGAGGGTGTGGAGTTTTGGGGCTAGGTGATCTTTAGTGTGTCTCCAAGCCGCAAGGGGGTCATCCGGGAAGAGGAGGAGGGAGGAGGTGAAGAGAGAGTGAATGGTGGTGGAGAGGTACTCAGCTATTCCCTCCTTCTGAAGCAGATCCACGCTGAGCTTGAATTTCCCTGGCCCTGTATGGATGGCGCCGGGGAGAAACAAGGACATGAGGATGGGATTGTGAGTAGAGCGCCTAGCTGACCAGATGGCGTGCCTCCTGACTAGGGGGATGAGATCTTGACTAACTTAGAACCGATCCAGCCGTCGGTTGGCGCCATTTGGCGTGGTAGCTGTGTTGGTGAAGGCGCGCTTGGAGGGGTGACTCAGCCTGTAAGCATCTGACAGAGAATGGCGCGAAAGGAGGGATTTGAGCTCAGGGAGGCCAGGGTTGACGCAGTTGGGGTTGGAGGAGTCAATCCTTGGGTCCTCTACGCAGTTCCAGTCGCCTCCTATGATGAGAGAGGTGTTGTCAGGCAGATCTTGGAGGACTTGGGAGAGGTTTGATAGGAAGGGCTTCCGCTCCCTGGCTTCTACAGGGACATAGAGGGAGATGATAGTGATGTTCTTCTCACCGATGGTGAAGGTGGCGTCACTGGAGCGGCGCGGGTTGTCGAGTTTGGAGGAGAGGAAGTTGAGGGGCTGTGCTGGGGAGGAGAGGGAGACAATTTGGGAGTTAGTTTTGTAGAGGATAGCGGTGTGGTTGAAGGGGAAAAAGAGGGCCGTTAGACCAAGGGATGAACAGTCATTTGTCCAGCTGGTGACCTCCTCTGGAGAAGGACAGCCGGTCTCTGAGAGAAGGAAGATGTCTGCTGAGGAGTGGGAGAACAGGGAGAGAGTGTTGAGGCGTTTACGGGCGTCTCTGATGCGCTGCACATTAGCTGCAACAATTGTGAAGTTAGGGTACTTATTCATAGCTCAGTCTCCATCTCTGCTCCCGCCTCAGTGGCTGAAGAGGGCTGAGCAGGCGCCACGTGGCCTCTAGGAGTTGGCGTGGGGGAGGAGGAGGAGGAGCCGGGTTGAGGAGAAGGAGAGGGCTGGGGAGGCGTTGGGGTGACTATTTGGGAAGCTGGGAGGAGGGTGGCGGTTGTAGGAGGGTTTCCAGGCGCTGGAGGGCGTGCGATGCTGCTGTTGGTGGAGGTGGGCTCTGTGGGTGGTTGGGGGGCTTCAGGAAGGGAGTTAGGGGTCAGGAAGTCTCCCAGCGTGAAGGGAGATCGCCCTTGAGGGGGCTGGGAAGTGCCTTCCCTGGCCCTCTTGCGAGGGGAGTCAGGGGGAGCGGGAGGTTGGGTGGGTGTGGTGGAGGGGGCTGTGCGTGCGCGCGCGCTGGCCTGTCCAAAGATGAAGGTGGCAGGAGGGTTTTGGCGCGCAGGAGAGGGGCAGTGCTGCTGTGCATGGCTAGTCTGTCCACAGGAGCGGCACTGGGGAGCAGAGGGGCATTCAGAACGGCGGTGTTCAGAGGAGCGGCAGTAGGAGCAGAATGTGTACTTCCCAATGATCTGGACGCGGAGGGTTTCCTCCCAGGAGCCTCTCTTGAGAACAAGGCGACTAGGAGGGTAGGACCTCTTCATTCCGAGGTCAAGAAGGACATTGACGGTGCCTGTGGGAGTGGAGGTATTGGGGTAGACAGGTGACTCAACTGTAACAATAGAGCCAAATTCCGCCAGGGATTCTTTCAGGAGGTCAAGCCCTCCATCATGTGGGAAGATAGCACTAATCTGGCGTTGGATCAGCGAAGATTGGTGCGAGTTGTGGAGAGAAATGATCTTGGCAGTGGCCTGCCCGATCTCGAGTCCTGCCGCCTGCAGGGCAGTTGTATCGGTGCCAGTGGGGAACTGGATGAAGGTGTAACCATTAGCTTGGAATGGAAATCCTTTTAGAGCCTTGAACTGGGCCTCTAGGGCCACAGCAACCGCGAGAGTGGTGATCTTGCCCGGATGATCCACGCGGACACTGTCGGGTCGAGGGACGGAGAGGGGGGGAGGAGGGATGGAGGAGGTTTGAGGAGGTTTATCGGGTGGTTTCTTGGTGGCCTGGTGGGCGTTTCCGAGCGCTGAGGCGTAGGATACCGTTTGCTTCCTCAAGGACATGACGGTGTTCTCTGAAAAACGCCCGGTCACTCTGGGAACGCCACTGTGGCTGCCTCTCTTATTCACCACTCCTCGCTGGTCTACCGGTTATGATTTGGCTCTCTCATTCTTTGCGAACGAGTGTTCAGCCACGAACGGGGTTCGACTCCCCGGCGGGGAACTGGTTACTGTTTTTTTTTTTGCCTTGCACTTGCGCTGTTCTTTTGCTTTACAGAGGCAAGAGAGGCATAATCGAGTCCAACCGCTTTTTATTGTCCTTGTGAGAGCAGTGTGAACACTCTTTGCCTGCTCTTCAGAAGTTTGAGGTGAAAACTGAATGTATGCCAAATGCGTGAACTTGAGAGCAAGCGTAAAACACAAACATGTTACAGGTAGTCTTGATAAGGCAACGAGGGGCAGAAATTGGGGGTTTAGGACCAGTAGCACCACTTTTGCTTACTCATTTTGGTAGAGGTAGTTTTTGCCCTCGCTACCAGGACAAACCTGCTACTAAACTGCAACTGAGGCCCCACTTTTGCTTCTTGCCCTCCTACCATCACCTGCTCTCCTCACTTCTTCCATCACTTTTACTTCTACATCTCTTTGCTTCAATGTTGGGTGCATCTGAGGCGTAAGTGTGTGCTGCTCTGATGTACCTTGCCATTGTCTGTCACATGCTGATTGATGGTTTTTTGACCGGCTCAGTCTTAGATATCACTACTCCCCAGCAGTTTCAGACCCTACTACCTCTGCTACTACATCTGTCAACACCTCTTCTCTGCGCCTTCCTTCATTGTGTCGAGCACCAGACTTCTACTCTCCCAAACCACTCCTACCTTCTCAATCTGGAAAAATCAGGTCTACCATCACCAAAGTCTGTTTGTTTTCCTCTCGATGCACAAAGATTGCAGGAAGGGGGACCCGGAGGGAGCTGACTTGCCCCACCCCGGCCGCATTTTTCTCTCTTCCAAAAACAGGGGGTCAAACCATCCGTGGTGTCGCTTCAACCCTCCTCCAGCCAATCCAGGCCGTCCTCACCCCCCAAACTCCTCGTTCATCCCACTCCACTCAGCCCCTCCACCTCTGCGCTCCTCAAGACTCCCATCTCCGAGACCCCGGCCGTCACAATCTGCAAAGCCCGGACCCGGACACGCTTCCCCTCCCCGCCGCCCCACGGCACTCCGGATAGCCTGCACCTCTGGTGGCGGCCTAGACTCAAGAGACACGATGGAGTGGGGATGGTCGAGGATGTAGATGAGTTATCAGGTGATGAGGAGAGTTGCAGTGAAGTTTGTGAGGGGGAGGAGGAGAACCCCCGGACTGCAGGCGCACAGCCTCAGCCCCCGTTGACGGCGGCAGAGCTCACCCCGCCTCCGGAGTCGGCACTCGATTCTCAGGATGTCAAGCCTGTCGTCAAAGAGGAGGAGGAGCTAGAATTACCTAGGCCTCCATTCATCAGATCTGCCTCTCCATCACCCTCCCCACCACCTCGACTCCCCTTCTCTGGCCGTCTATCAAACCCGGCCGCCTCTCCTCCGACGGCGGCAGCTGGCTCCTTCTCGCACTCCTTTGCCGCCCAGAAACTCCTTCACCGCCCAATTCCCTTCAATCATCTACCTGTCATCTCCGACTACCTTCAAACCAACCTTAACAACATCCCCACCCACACCAACCACCTCTCAACTTCCTCAGAGCGACCAAAAGGAGGCCACGTCATCACCCGAGTTTGCAGTTGGAACCCGGTCTGTGAGGAGGGATGTGGTGGTCACTACTGGGTGGCGGTTCGTTACCCCTTGGGAGTTGAGGGTGGAAGAGGAGGATCGGGAGAAGAGGAAGAGGGAAAGGGTGGAGGATGAACAGGAGGACATCGGGGCGGGGAAGCGGCAGCGAGCTTGAATTTCTAGCGGCGGACGGGTATTGGGGAGTTTTTCTGCACAGTCAGGATACCTTCAGTCATTTGTTCTTAAGTGTTGATCCTTGACTCCTTCCGACGGCTTTAGCTTTGGGGAACGGGATACACAGAGAGTGAGAGACAGCAGGCAAGCAAGCGAGCCGACAAGATGGAGCATCTGTACGCGCCTCTTGCGACGTTCTTTCTCTCCTATCATCCAAACGACGTAAAGTACAACTGATTTCCCCGAACTTGCTCCCTGTTCATACACGCCGCGCATTGCGCGTCTCCTCGACAGGTTGCTGCCTGCCGCCCGCAAGCGCTCTCTTCTCCGCACGCGACAACCACCGCACCAGTACTCCATACACTATATCACCCCTCTACTTCCTCAACTCGTGATCCGCCAACAGCTGATGAAATCCCGAACCAAGAGTCAGCTTCCTCGACGATCAACAACGCGCTCCCACCACGAAGACCGACGCACCATATTTGGGATCCCCTCCTTGATCTGGAACACATGTTTACATGACGGGCACACCATCGCTCCGTCCTTGACTTGGATCTGTTCGCGTGCGACCAGAACAACAACGGAGCGACATCAGCTGAGCTCGTTTTGAGAAGCGCTACCGTCGAACCAGGAACGCACCTCGAGCAAGACGTGATGCAGCGTTTTCAGAATCTCCTCCGACACATCTTGGGGTTGTGCGAGGTCTGGCGACTCCTCCGGCAGGTCCGTGTTGCCCAACTACTCGTGTGCGCCACCCACCAAAAAAACATCAGCTCGGCTCCTCGCGCGCTCCGTGTTTGTCGCACCGTCGTGCCGAGGTGAGGAGATAGTGACTTACCTCAGCAGCACTTTTCCTGAGAGCAGCCCACTCTAATCTGTTGAGGAACCCGCGAAGAAACTCCTCCTTGTACTCGGCTTCGACGATTTCGATCGTCTCGACGTCCTGGAACGAGAGCGGGAAGTTGGACGGGTACGTGCAGTGCGTCGATGGGCACGAGAGCAGGTTCTGCGTGAGTAGTCGGACCATCGTGCTAGCAGAAAAGTACAGAGAGTTTGTGGAGGAGCACAAGCTGGCGGCGCGGACCTTTGCCTCTCTGGCTGGGATTTTTGCTGATTTTCGGAAGAAAAGTCGATTTATTCTCTGTGCCCGCTCGTCGCGCGCTGCTGCTCACTCCGCTTCCCGCCATTCACACAAATTACACCAACTCTTTTGAGTTCATTAAGCACCACCATGTCGGCACCAAGCACGAGCAAGAACGGCAAGCCCAAAGTCGAGCCCCTTCCGCGCGGCACCGCGACCGCCGCCGACGTCCAACGCCATGCCCTCGCGAAGCTCCTCGCGGACCCCTCAAAACCAGTGCACATCCCCGCTCCACCAAGAGAAGGTGTCAAGCAACTGCGTGGTGCGTCTTGATGCCCCCTTTCGCGTCGGACGAACGAAAGCTGATGCTCGCGATCCGTTGCAGCGCCGCGAGAGACGATGAAGAACGTCCAGGGATCTTCGGCTGGTGCTGGGAGTGGAGAGTTCCATGTGTATAAGCAGAGCAGGAGAAGGGAGTACGAGAGGTTGCAGCTCATGGACGAGGAGGAGGCTCTGGTGCGTCGTCGTTCCCTTGTTTGTCTTGCGTGCGAGGGTGCTGACTCTGGCGGTGGTTGACAGACGAAAGAGAAGCAAGCTGCGTTGGACCGACAGGCCGAGAACTTGGCGAAGGAGGAGGAGAAGACGGCGAAGAATCGCCTGAAGCGACAGCGGAAGAAGGCGAACCGCAAGGGCGGCAAGGCGAAGGACGGCGACGAGTCGGACGACGACAAGGATCAGCCTGCCGCCGAGTGGACGGGCGAGAAGAAGAGGAAGTTGGGTGGTGCACCTGGAGTGCAGTTTGCGTTCAAGGCCGCTGGGGATGGGGACGACGACGAGGATGCGGAGGAGCGGGAGCTGAGGAAGGACACGGTCGACGATGAGGTTGTCGCCCTGGCTCAGCAGCAGCAGCAGGAAGTCAAGGCGGCGCAGGAGGCGGGCATCAAGATTCAGGACGATGATTGGTGATAGAAGGGTGACAATTGTGTTGTAAAACGAATCGGAGGCGGTTTTAAACGACACCCGTTGTACGCCCTCAGTCCCGTGCGAGCGTGGGAACCACGTTGCGCTCTCTTCTCGTCTGCCGATTCATATTTCGCTCAGCCGAGGGTCACTATCGCTTCTAAACAGGAGTCAACTCATGAGCGTCGCGCGACAGACAGCCACATGTCATTGCTGGAGGCCCCGTCGGCGACCGTCCCCCCTGAAGCACACTGCCTCCGGCGGCGTTCACTGCTGCTCCTCGGCCTTTTTCTAGCCCCTTTGACTCTTTTGTCTACCTTTTCGTCTTTGCTTCTTACGACGTTTGGTGCCACACCCGGGTTCTCCGTTCCCCCACCTTCCAATGGAGTACCTCGACACGTATACTCCCGCCCATTCCGTCAAGCGACTCTTGCGGCTTCCGGACAGCTTCGGCACTCTTGAGCACTGGACTGGCACGCCTCTCGGTCAACTTCGTGGAGCGGAATATTTCCCACCTGACGTGTACCAGGCGGAGCTGAATCCATCGGTGGAGGCCGCTCTTACGGAACTCGAGAAATACCTCGCGCCGGGCAACGAGCGTGGGTACTTCTGGCTTGTCGGAGGTGCGGAACCGTTTCTTGATGGGCATCTTCAATGCTGTCAAGAGTCTGTCTGAATGCTTTTCCCTCGTCACAGCGCAGAGCCCGAATGAGCTGTTCTTCAACTTCCAATCCACCTCCGACGGCGTCGAGCTCAAATTTCGGAACCTCCCAGACTACGGAAACGCCAGTGAGAGATTTTTTCTCACTTTGACCCAAGCGCGCGTTTCTTACCATACTCTCCTCAGCCTGTGCCGTTCCGTATTTCGTCTTGACGGCAAACTACGGCTACACGCGACTCCACTTCTACAGCGTGCGAGGCGACCGCGACCGCACCAAGCGTCGCACCTGGGCTTTTGAGCACGGCTCGTCTTCATACAACACGGATAAGATGCGGATGACTGTCGAAGAGCTTGCGTTTCAATGGGGGACGCGAAAGGACGTCACGTGTAGGCTGGATGGGGAGGAATCGTATAAGCTCTCGAGTGGTGAGCCTCATAGAGTTTGACAGTTTCGGGATCTGGCTGACAGCTGCTGTTGACCAAGCTGGAGCAGGAATTCACCTTCTTTATATCGCCGACGTCAAGTCATCCAAGCCGAAATTGATGGACTCGTTCGGTCCGACCAAGATGACGACGCTGCACGGGCGCGTGCACGCAGTAGAGCCAAGCAGTGCGTACTGCAGATCAACATCGTACGAAGGAGTATATTTGACCAGAATCCTTTCCAGTGTGGCGAGTCAAGGTCGCGGAACTCGAACACACACCGACTCGCGTGACATACGCGTTTGAAGGTTACCAGGCGAGCGAGGCTCGACCGTACTGGACAAAAGTCAACTGGAGCGTCACGATTCAACTCAAAAACTCTTCGGTTAAATCAGTCTACCCTTCTGTCGGTCAGCTGGCCACCGCATTCTTGTTCCTTGGTGGCGCGGCGACGGGTTTGATGCCCGTGGCGAGAGAGTTGGGAAAGCGAGGGCCGAGTGTGCTGAAAAGACACGCAATGATCTGACAGTGAAATTGAATGTGGCATGTTACAACAGTGAGGTAGCATGTATAGCAACAATGCGTTCCTGTCGCCCTTCATACACGTATGAATGTCCAACCCCCCGGGCGCCAAGACCAGCTCTACCAGCCCCTAGCCGCTCGATCTAAGCGAAACTCGTCTTGCTCTTTCTCAACATCAATATCTCTCTAAACCTCAATCATGATGCCGACATTGAGGGGAGCAGCAGGCTGCCGCCCTCCCGAGCCAGCGAGTGCCGAGTTATCTGCCGGCCACGTATTCAGGGTTCGGGTGCCCGTCATTGACTGCGAAGGAAAGAGAGGATGAGCAGAATGCATGGAAGAAATCAAGGTAGGGTGCTTACATCTGCGATCCTATCGCTGGAGTCCAATGTTGTGAGAAGATTGATGGTGTAGAGCGAGGGAAGGAAGCTGGAAACGATCGCAGTCAAGTTAGCTGGATTGCTAGCTCAGAAGGTTATTGATGCTTACAGCCAAAAAGTATTGTTCACTCCGGACACGTATACACTGTTGGGGTTTACGGAGAGACTCAAGATAGCTGGACGAGTGCGCATTGTCAGTTCAGAATTCAAAGCGCGCCGGGCAAGGAGCAGAACACCTACCCCCGAGCGTAGCAAATAGTGCGGTCTGCAGGAGTATCAAGGTTAGATGTAGCTAGTGGAGATGAAAGTTGTTCAGAGTCTTACGTAGCTGCCAGTCTCGATGGCCAATTTCATCAGCTTCTTGATCGCGCCGTCTGTCCTCGTGTTGAAGTTTGCGACTCGGAGCTTCAGCAGTACCCACAACGTCCCCTGGAACACGAATGGAGGTCAAAAAGATTTCTTCTTGTGACATCAGGGATGGAAATTACCGAGTTTGCGACATCGACGAAAGCGGACGTCCACAGCCACAACTCCGCTCCGTACACGTACAGCGCTCCGGCCGCGTCGTCTGGTTCTAGTCTATAAGCAGACGGAAAATCAGATATAAGACTTACCTTTGCCCTAGACATACTTTTACTTACGCATCAATGAGATTCACGGCTGTGAGCAATATCGATCCTAAGTACCCACGGCGTCAGTTGAACCGGCAACCTTCCCCGACCCGACAACCCGACCACGTACCAGCGAGAGCGGCAAGAATGACAAGCCCAACGCCAATCAGGTAACCCCAGCCAAAAGCCCTCTTCTTGAACAGCTGTGAGTTTATGAACCCATTTCCTATCAGCACCCGCTTTTCACCCGCTCCGCCCGGGAGAACAGAGGCGTGTTACGAAAACAAACCACACGCACCCTCGACGTTCTCCTCGCGAACCAGCATTGCACCAACACTCCCGTCAGCCCAATAGTGAGGGGCATGACACACTCCACCTTGGTATAATTCCACACGCCCTCCGTCGTCCGGTCCTGGCTCGTCGTGAAATGCCAGCTCGATTCCCAGGCGAGCGCCGTGTTGGTGAGATTCGTGAGGAAGACGGCGATCACGAATACCCGGGAGTAGAATGAGTCGCGGGAAAAGCGGCCTCGAAAGATGTATTGGATGAATAGACATATGGTGATCCCTGTGAGGAGGATTTGCGTGTTCCATGCCATGATGAATGGTCCTGCGAGAGTGGATCAGCGTTAGCGTCGCTTTGCCCCCCGGTGTGGTGTGGTGTGGTGTGCACGCTGCTGCTCACCTAGAGATCCGATGGCGACTCGTTCAGGTGCCAGCGTGCCCGGTACGTCGGCATCTGGATCTGAAGACATCGAGGTGGAGACAGCTTTTGATCGGAGGTGAGACGAGTGGTCGGACTGCTGAAGAGATCGGAGCGGACTACCGGAAAGGAGGCTTGCCGAGTGTTGGTCAATGAAGAGCTGAGCGAAGCGTTCGGTGTGATCGAGTGAAGGTTTCGACAGAGGGAGGGCAAAGGATGGGGCTTGATAAAAGAAGCAGATTTCAAGCAAGCCATTGCACAACAACCTCAGGGCCGACGGTCCTATCCTGGAGCCAGTTCTAGACGCGGGGTAAACAAAGGCACGAAACAGCGGCGGAGACAAGTGGGTTTATTGAGGAAGCTCCAGCTGCCGTTTGGGGGAAACTCGTAGGTTATCTCTGCTATTTTTGACTCTCGACCGCGTGGAAGTGCTCATCGCCATGCGCGACGATCTTGTGCGAGATGACGGGACCACGTCAACCCTCTGCTTTGGGCAAAAGGGGGCCGGGCTAGGTACCCGTATACCGGCGGTTCGTGACCGGGAGCAAATACGAGGGTATGCGTGCTGTGTGCTTCTGTTCACAGTTCGGTATGGACTTGAATCATCCGATGTTTCGGTGTCTCGCGTTGGCCGAGGCGTTGGTCGGCAGAAAATTGCTCGCCGGGCACGTGTCGCTCCCCCCAGGATTCCTTATGCGTTCATTCCCAGCCCTCGAGATACAGTATCGTTCATAAAACAGTGATATTCTCTGGCCATCAGGACCTGGTTCCCGTCCATCCCCGCCGCCGCCACTTGAGTCGCCAGAAGAGGAGCCGCTCACCCTCTCGGTAGTGTTACATAGGGGAGAAACATGAGGCATCCGATGCGGGATAACCTCTGTGGCTCCTATAGCTGCGAGTCGAAGATTTTCTGCTTGGTCGCAGGCGAAGCAACGTGCAGGAACACGGCCAGACAGAATTACGTGGCCGGAGTCCACGGAACGGAATCAACAAAATCACCAAGGGATATGTATGCCTCCTCATGGTGCAAAATGGGGCAGCGTAGTCTGAAGGTGTCGATCTCTGTTTGCGCCCTTTGTCCGGCCCCCGCTCGTATGCCGCGAGGCGGGGCTGCTTGGACTTCTTACCCCCTCTCTTTTGATCCGCACTTGCTCCCTTTCTCCCTTGCACCTTCTTTCAGCCTTAGAGACGTTCACTCCATCAAGTCCGGTTTCCCTCCTGACCGCGTGGCTCGTATAGCTGATAGCTTTGGAGCCACCGACCACCTCGTCCCTCGCCCCTCGCAGACGATTCACCATGAAGGGGTCCCGATCCAAATTTTTCTCACACAGTATACGGACTTGGGGGGAGAGCCGACCTATGAACCGCATGAGCTATACGCCCCCGTGTTCAACTACAGCCAATTCGGGATCCAGTTGTTTCGTGCTGGTCTCGCTCCAATTCCGACAGGTCCGGAGAACGAACTTCCAGGGGTGAGCATCTGGCTCACGGGAGGTAAAGTTCTCACTCGAATATAGAGCCAATCATACAGGGGATAGGCTGATGCAGTCGGTGTGAACCAGTGTCTGACAATCCGCCGGTCTTCCGTTTCACATTTCAATCCGACTCGGATCAACACATGGTCTTGTTCGGACGTCCCGGCCATGGTTAGTTGCCCTCCCAGTGCAGACTACATACTCGTTGCTAATTAACTGGAAACAGCGTCGCAGCAACCCTTCTTTCAGCTGCCCCATGCTTTCCCCAACTCGCCGACTGTGTACCACTTTTACTTCGAGGAGCTCCGAGGCGATCGTCGCCATCCCAACGACACGTGGGACTGGTTTCACATCGAGGATATGGAGGTATTCACTCATGAGATGGAGACTGATACCAAAGAGTTTGTAAAACAAGATACGGACGATGAAAGCTAAAGTAGGCAGCGATTAAGCAATCAAATCGAACTTCTTGTCATCTACCTGTCCTCTTCTCTCCACGGCAGTCCTTCCCTCCCCTTGCCTACGCTCCTCGTTGCGCTCTCCAACACCCCAAACGGCGAGCTCCCAGCCGCTGCCCCTCCCTCGTCTGCCACCGTCGTCGCTCTGGCCGCCAGTCTGTCCCCCAAGCTAGTCTGCTGAGGCACCATTGTCCGACCAACAGGTGCGGTGCTCGGCGTAGGACGAGGTCGCGGTGTCGATGACGTGGCGAAAAGCTCTGGCGGGAGGAAAGGTTTCGGTGCGGTAGTGGAGGCGAAGGATGTCGGTGTTGGAACTTGACGACTGAAAGGTCGAGAGGTGTTGACTGAGGTGATCGTGGATTTCGGGAGCTGAACTTTCGTTAGCGGCGGGGGGTCGCTGATGTTGAGTTCGGGCAACGCCCACGGGGCTTTCGTCCCCTCCATCGCCTCCTCCTTCTCCTCCTCCTCAGCTTCCCTCTCCATCTGATCGCCCGTACTCGGTAAGTCTTCGCCTGTCACTTCTTTCCTCCACCCCAAGACTCCACCATCAGCGAACCACAAGTGCTGCACGACGACGAGCTTGCCGAGCACTTCGTCGCGGTACATTCTCATCAACCCGGTTTCCATCTTGGTGAAGTTTGGGACTGTACTGCTGATCGAGTGAAGCATGGGGGAGTGTTCGGCGAATGGGCCGGATTTGAGAGCGTGAAGGTGGGAGAGGGAGGAATGGAGGAGCTGGGCTGACGAGTCGGCGGTGGTGGGGATCGTGAGGAGGAGCGAAGGTCGCAGAGTGGGGTGTTCTAGTTGTAAAAAAAGGGTTGAAGTGTTAGTTAGAGCAGAGGAATGAAAGATGAAGGGATACGCACGCTTCAATTGCGAAGCGCCCCACAAATAACTCAGGAACTGATGGTCGTCCAAACCCCAGACACCCTTACTCCCCGCCGGCTCCAACTTGAATACCTTTTGACACTTCCTCACCACACCAAGGTACGCCACAAACACTCTCGTGACCAGTGCTTGCTCTTCTGCTTCCGTGAAGACGCCCACAAGTCGGAGGATGAGGAGGTACGTGACGAACGAGAGCTCGTGGCCTGTGCCGTAGTCGATGCGGACTGGCGAGCCGAACGCGGTGGAGAAATGATGTGAGAGTTCCGGAAGGGCGGATCGCAATGGTGGAGGAAGGAGTGTAGGTTGAAAGGAGGAGGATTTCTGCTCGTGTGAGGAAGCGACGGTGAGCTGGCAGTTCGCGCGAGCAGAAACGTATTCGAGAGAGCTTACGGTGGTCATCAACTCCACCCAATCTTTGAATGCTTTGTTGCCGAATCTCTGAGGAGTCGTTTGTAGCGGGATATCGTCGACGGACCTCTCGAGCTCCTGCAGGAACGCCACTAAAGCCTTTGTAGCCTACGAGCATCACAACAAAGCGCGTCAGCCCAGTGCCGTTCCTCTCAAACTGTAGTGATGCTCAACAGCAGCTCACCTCATTCTCCTGACACGCGTCCGTGATCTTCTTGCCCTCCACCGCGAGTGCGAGTCGTGCGATCAGGACCTGGACGTAGTGGTACGTCTCGCTCGAGACCCAAGCAGCCATGTCTGGTTCAGAGAAGATCTTGCGCTTTGGTAGAGCTGCTGGCGTAGGCGTGATCAACGGGAGGGCCGGAGGAGCTGCCATTGTCGCTCGATGCACGTTGAACGAGTCGTCGTCGTCGTCACGAGCGGCGTGCGGAGGCGGAGGATTGGATGGAGACTGCCGGGAACGATGTCGACTGGACCCGACGTCGTTTATCTCCTATTTATCGTGTAGGAAATATGTGATGTTTGGACGTGTAGGTGTCGAGATGATGGTCGAATCTCAACCGTGCGAGCTCGCGAACTTGCGCACACTCTTTCGCTCCTTCCACTCACTCGCGGCCTCGACAGAGTCCGACGGCAACCACCACCTACGCCCACGACTTACACCAAACATGTCACAAGCAGCACTGCCAGAAGAGTTTCAGGCAGAGCACGGCTCTATCGACCTCAGCGGCGGCGACCAGAAGCCCGTCGATGACGGCGAGAAGGACCTCGAGCTCGATACTACTCGCGGTGGACAGAGGGTGTGGTTGGTCAAGGTGGGTCTTCGAGAATGAGCTCAGGGTGGATGAGGAAGAATCGCTGGGTGGAAGGAGCTGCTGGGACGGATAGGTCCAGGCGGATAGCATCGAGGTGACTTCATGCGCGGAGGATAGCGACACCGGGAGATGAAGACCTCACGAGATTGTATTTCAGTCAGACTACAAGCAATGGCTGACTTTGCTTGACTACCATGTCTGCCTGCTCTCAGGTGCCGAGATTCTTGATGGAGAAGTGGAGCGCTCCGACGGCCGAAGGCCAAACGTTGGGCAGAGTCAGGGTCTACGACGAGTGCGTTCACTGTCTATTTCATTTTCTGAACTACATTTTGAGCTAATCTGCTTGATCCCGTCACAGGAAAGACGCCAACGGCGACCCAAAGATCGCTGTTATGCTCGACGAACCTGCTCCTGCCGCTGGACCGTCGACGGGCAAGAAAGTGCCAACAGAATACAAGTTGACGCTGCAGAACACGAGCTCGAAGAACTTGTTTGTGTTTGGAGAGAAAGAGGAGGAGGTTGTGCAGGATGACGAGGAGTTGGGCGACGACGATGACGAAGACGAGGGTGCACCAAAGAAGAAGCGACGTGCGTCCTTGTCCATCTTTGGTCTCATTGTGCACCCCTAGAGAGGCGATGAAGCTCACGATATTTTGCCTGTGACCCACAGGGATCACCTCGATGCTCGGCACGATCCACCACGAATGTCTCCTCACGCCCTCGCTTTCATCGACCGACGCTTCCTCGTCATACCGCAACATCATGCGCGATCGTCAGAAGAAGGCCGCCGAGCCGAAACGAACGATCAAGATGCTCGATGTCGACCAAGGCACGTCGAACCGTCTCGCGTCGGGAATGGGAATCGGGATCAAGAACCGTGTTTCGAACTTCGTCGTGCGTACCCCATTCTCTTTCGCTCGCTTCCGTATTTCCACCTCTCTGACAACATTCCTTCGATTCCGTTCACCATGACAGAAAGCCAAGCCTACCGTCGCAAGCACCGGCGAAGGCCGAGCCGCCCGCATGCCTCGCAACGAGCTCCTCGATCTCCTCTTCACGCACTTCGAGAACAAGCCGTACTGGTCCGTTAAGGCGCTTACGGAGCACGTCAAGCAACCTCAAGTGTACCTCAAGGAGGTGTTGGCCGACATTGCGATCCTCATTCCGAGGGGTCCGTACGCACAGATGTATAAGCTGAAGGAGGAGTTTACGAGGAAGGAGGCGAAGCCGGCTGAGGAGGAGAAAGAGGAAGATGAGGAGGAGGATATGGAGGAGGTCAAGTAGAAAGATTCACCTCTTATAAACTGTGTTGTATTGTAGCTTTTGCTTTACTTTCTACGAGAGGCCGAGGCAGAACGGATGGACACGTGCTAATCATCGTGCCCTGCTGGGCTAGACGCCGAGGCTTTGAATGCTGTTGCGTACTCGAAGGCTCTCCCATTAGTTTCATGAGCTTTTCTCACTCTCTTGCCTGTTCTGCTCCGATCTATACGGAATCCGACAAGTCCATTTACAGATGTCAACCGGTGCATGTTGTGGGTCAAAAACCTCCTCTACCTCTCCTCATCCCTACAGCACCCTCCTTAAACACGGCCGGCGTCGGGTGTCCCAGCTCCTTCCTCGTCTTGACCTGCGTCCCTGCTCCCGCGACAGCTGCAGCTCCCATTAACATCAACGCCCTCTTCTTTCCTGCTCCAGGCTCGTGCTTGGGTGGCTCGGGCTTCTTGGGGCGCGGGACTTTGACGATGGTGAGGAGCCAGGAGTGCTCCTCCCACCCTAGGTACGCGTCCGGTTCCTGAACCGTCCCCTTGAAGAGGTAGGTGTCGGGCAAAGATTCGTGCGGAGTGATCTGTACGAGATCGACTAAGAAGTAACTCTAGATGAGCAATATGTACGAGACTGGAACAGAACCAAACGCACTGGACCGTCGATCCGCTCGAGCGTTGATGTGTGCGAGTCTTGGCTGGTTTGCAGTTGGCGAGACAGGCGAGAAAGGTTCGAACAATGGATGATCCAAGCGGCTCCGGTGGACCTCAGCTTGATAGACGAGTCTCCTTTGGCCTTTCCGCATAACAAGATGCGTAGGTGATCAGCGACGTTTGGCGTGAGAAGCCGTGAAGACGACTTGCCTTCCACCTGGTCGCACTGAACGTATCTGAGCGTGATGCGGTCCAAAGAGGCCCACTGCCTGATAAACTCCTGTACATCCCAGATCATTCTCTCTGACATGATGGTCCGGTCAATGCAGTGGTGAATCATCCACGTGTCGTTCGGTCGAATACGGTCGCCTCGGATCTGGCGCACAGTGATGAGAGCATAGGCCCATTCATCGTCGATCAGAAATTGGAAGTCAGCGGGCGCTACTACTGCAACAGGTGAAGCTGGCAGCTCCCTCTCTGTCTTTCACACTTCCACGGAAGAGCTCACCCCCGAGATGCTCGTGGCGCGGGACGTTGTGGAACGCCAACAAACGCGTGTCGATGGAGGCCTGGACGACAAACAAAAGGTCCCGGCGTAGCCTTTCTTCTCCAGGTGGATAGTTTGCGTCGCCTTTAGGGAGCTCTCGTCAACCAAACAGCGCTTGATCCCTCGAGAATTAAGTCTCCATCCCTTACCGTGTACCCGCCGATACGTGCCTCGCGGCGATCCCGGAGCTAGGTAATAATCAAGGTGGTAGTGTGCTTGTCGTATGGTCGGCAGCCATTCGGCGTCATAGAAATCCTGAGGGTCGTACTCGGGTTGGCCGTGGTCATCACAGAGCTGCTCGACATTGTGTTCGTGCTCGATTAGCGCTCCGAAGAGGTCCGGAGCGCGGGTCCAGCGAGTATCCGCTCCGACGTGGACGTTGGCCATGATGGAGGATGGGGTGGCAGATTCGGAGACTGGCGGAGCTGTAACGGCGAGAACAAAAGAGAGAAAGGAGCGGTTGGCGGAGACCGGACGAACGACCCCTCGGTCAAGCTGAGGTTATGCGGCCTCCGAGCGCTCGCTCCATTCTGCGAGAGGTCAGTTGATCGCAGAACAAGGTTAAAGCGTCGTCAAGCAATGAGTCCCAATCCCAATTCCGACACTTTTCCCCATCATGGCCCATACCTCAATTAGTGGACCACGTGTCATCTCTCGATCTTCCGTCAAAAAACGCCCGCTAAAAACACAACACGTTCTCAGAGAAACCTACACCCAAGCCACACTTTACAGCCTCGATCCTCAATCATCACCATCACGGTCCACAGCCGGGACGAAGAACGTCAAGACCCCGCCCTGGACGTCGCCCTTCGTTGTGTCGCCAATGTAGACGTAGAAAATCGCGCAGTGGTCTTCACAGATGCCTACGAGACAGGGGAGAGTAATGTTAGGGGCTCATAAAGGACAAACGAGGAAGCGAGCCAACGTACAAGCAATTGTGGTGGTCGCGATCGTATACGCGCCGAGGAATTTGAGGAGCGAGCGAGCGTCGACCGTCACGGAGTGGAAGGCGGAAGGTGAGGGCGGGTCTTGTGATGCTTCTGGGTCTTTCAAGAAGAGTCCAAGGGAAGGGATGAGCTTTGTCGGACTGAGAATGGAGAGAGACGGGTTGACGCACCATCTTCCGGCGGTGTCGGGTGCTTGAGCCCTCGCCATTCAGTTTGGACGTTCGCGTCGTCAGATTCCGCTCGTAACCTATTTGTTTGAGAAAGGAGTGATGAGTCAAAGTTGCACGGGGCGTGACGAGGGGAGAAAAGAGAAATGGGACACGCACCGAAACTCGCCACGCCAGTTCGCGCTGATGGTGATGCTCGACGAGATGGTCTTCAGCCTCTCACTGACTGTTCGTAAGGAGCTGAGTGGTGGAAGAAGGATGTTGACCTGAAACGCAATGCCAACCGGGAAGAGCTGGACCACGTCAGCATCACCCTTCCCCACAAACAAGCTTCACCACAACGAGGAAGACGTGAGACTCACGTCCGGAGCAGGACATAGTGGCTCCTTCATCGCGTCGACCTCACTGTGCTTCTTGACCCTCACGCCAACGTCATGCGTGATCGTGACCATCCTCCCATGTCTCGACGCGCTCTGGATCGCGAGACTCAGCACCGGCCTCGCGTTCTTCCCTTGGTTCCCTGCTGGACCTGTGCCACCTTTCTTGGCTAGCTTGATCGTTACTTCTGTTGCGCCCTGTTTGTGTGGTTTAGGTTGTTAGTAAGAGGTGTGGGAGGAAGGGAGAGGAGATGAGGACTGACGGTGGAGGATTTCAAGGCGCGGGCGAGGGCGTCGAGAGACACCTCGAGGTAGATTTCGTTGTTCGAGTTGGACTCGAGCCGGAAGGTCGATTGGTCAAAGATTGCGGACTGAGGGGAGCAGAGGGGCAGGATGTCAACAATCGCGCGCTCGCCCGACGGTGGACCGGGGCAGGAAGACTACGCACGACCTGGATCTGTCTATGAGTTGATGCAAATAAGGTCAGCTATCATGGACGAGCATGTAGCGTGCCCCATCCTCGTTCCATCCTCCTCCCACGCTCTCCTTCCACCCAAAAAGCACGCGCGTCCTGGCGTCCCGCGTCCCTCCTCGCCCGCTTTCGCAATGAGTAACGGGCAGACTTACGACCAGACCTGCACACCATCGGAAAAGCAGATCAAATGTACGGCATCGTGCTTGAGCTTGAGCGTCGCGTGCTTGGAGAGCGGGTGGAGCGACGCGATGAGTCGCGAGAACGCGCTCGGGTTCGTCAGTTGCGCGCGGAACCGCAGGGTGGGCGGAAGGGGTGCAGGTAGATGGTGAAGGAATAGAGGAAAAGTGAGATCGTGTGAGATTGCAAGCGTGCGATGCGATGGTGGGCGTCTGACCAGGGCGAAAGCGAAGGAAACTTGGGCGAAGCGAAGGCTGGCTGGCTTCGGCTGGCTTCGGCGCGCACGGGTTGCTTTTCGTCCCAATTTTTCGCATCGAAAAAGCGTCAAGATATGCGATACGTGTTCACTGACGAGTCGACACGTCGCAGGCTCCACGACGGCCCGCTCTTCGACGACTTGACGCGAGTCGTCGAGGCCGTCTTCAGCAGTCGCAACCGTGCGAGCGCCGCCGTCGCCCACGCCCTCGTCGTTCCTCCCGAGTCGGATTGGACGGAAAAGCAAAGACAGCTGCTCGACTGGGGGAGGAGCAGCGAGTTCACGTTGCGAATCTCCTTCTTGCCCGAGTTTGGCTTACCAAGTACGCCGAGTCGTATGTACAGACACAGACGCCGACGTGGGGCGACATTGTGCTCAACAGCTTCTTCGTTGACTATCTCATGGACGGTGAGGTCTTCTACAATTCATGAATGACTTTAGTCACAGACGTGAGCTCATGGGCCTTGATGCAGATGCCATCGGATACGCACTGCTCCAATCGCCGACGCCTCCGCCACCTCCCATCCATCACGCTCGCACGCAGCCTTTCCTCCCACCGTTCTATATCGCACAGGCAGTTCAAATCATTTTGAGGGTTACCCTCCTTCACGAAGTA
The DNA here is from genome assembly GCA_024364755.1 of Pseudohyphozyma bogoriensis. NCBI lineage: Eukaryota > Fungi > Basidiomycota > Microbotryomycetes > Chrysozymaceae > Pseudohyphozyma > Pseudohyphozyma bogoriensis. The sequence goes on from JALBUQ010000058.1 coordinate 76,863, forward strand.
ACTCTTGTCGCTCACGCCGGCGTCAATCGGCTGCCCACGTCACCTCGCCAAAACACGCACAGTCCGATCAACAAGCCAGCGCGACGAGAAGAGGAGCGGGACGGGCGAGGACATCCAGGATGTCTTGCTGAGGAGGAGTTTCTGGGAGGGAAGCTGGGAGCGTTGTTCAATGAGGGTCGAGAGGGCGTCTTCCACCACTTGCGTGGTCTCTTTGTGTACAAGAACGATGGAGACTACTACATCGGTGCGTCTTGTCATTTCTCGAGCCTGTATTCCCAAACTCAGCCAAGCACTGTTGATTCCTAGCTCCATCCGCTTACGTCTTTATTCTCGCCAACTTTCCCAACATTTCTGCCGACTACCTCGCGGCGCACACGACAGAGCGTCTCGGTCCCCTGGCTACGGCGGAAGGCAGGATCGTCCGCCACCGAGGGCTAGAGATGGTTGAGACGGGTTGGACGTTTATTGGTGACAGTAGTGAAGTAGACAGAGGGCACGACGAGGAGGGAAGTAGGGATGGGCTCACAGAGCTCACGGGAAGGGTGGGCAACCTGGGAGTAGTTCGAGATTGGTGCCAGAGGAAATAGGGCGACCTGGGTCAGTTATTCCTGCACTTTTGCTCTGCGTTCTGTGGCTGACTTGCGGTCTGCTTACAAGCCCACTCTATCCTTACTCGGACCTAGCAGCCGTTTCAATCTGATCGAGCACCCGCCCCCTCCCTTCCCTTCTTTCCCTTCCTCCACTTTTTCTCCTTCCATCTTTTCCTTCACTACGCTACTGTTCATAGTTATGGCTGTTGTCCTTTACCTTCCCTTCCTTCTTGACGACGTGCTTCCTTGTTTTGTTGTGTTCATCGAGCTCTGGATACCTAACCCTGTTGCTTTAATCTACGCCACGTGTCTGTCGAGTTGTCAAGAGTGTCCGCCTGACCCCTCTGGGCGGACTGGTGCTCGATAAAAAGACAGAAATCATCATTCACAGGTTCTGGCCACAGTCCCGTCAGACGACACAAGTCCGTGGAAGCTGAACGCAGCGTGACTCGGCGGGGCCGTCGTCCCTCAGCTTCCTCCTCCCGCTTCTTCTCGCATTCGACGACCACGACGACGACAGAAATGAGTGGACTGGTACGGCAGCTCGCCGCTCTTCTCGGCTTGGGTTCGTGCGATTCTTCGTGCTCTCTCCGATGCAGGCACACGAGCTGACCCTCGCGCGCTTGACAGACGACGAGACGGTGCAAACCCAGGTCTGGCCGCACCTCGAGTCCATCAAAGATAGAAGAAAAGTACAGGAATACCTTCAAGTTCGTCCTGCTTCACTAGCTAGCTTCGTAGCACCGTGCTGACCTCGGCGAACAGTCGCTCCTCTCGTCCTCGCGACAAGACAAGCTCTGGATCGACTCGTACCTCAACGCTCGCTTCCCTCCTCCGCCTCCCCAGCCACAGCCTCAACAAGCAACACCATGGGGCAGCAAGCCTCGTCCATCGCCATCCTCAACGCCGAAACTCGCGCCCCCAGCTCCGCAATCCGCGAGCTCGTTCGAGAAGGCGTTCGCGGGGGGAGGAGGGAAGGTGTATGTCAAGAACAGGGATGAGGACGAGTGGGGGATGATGATGGGTGCGAAGAAAGGCAAGAAGGCGGCCGTGCAGGCGGCGACTCCCGAACCGACAGCAGCAGCAGCACCACCTCCCGCCGCTCCTGGTCTCTCGAAACCATCTTCTTCCGCCCCAGCTTCAGCATTCGCTACTCCGGCTCCAACACCCAAGAAGAAGCCTCTCGCGGCGAACAACACCCGCGGCGGAAGGACGGCGTCGCCTGGCATCGCGGCGACCATCACCCTCTCGGAGACGGCGAGCGTCGAGCTGCTCGAGATTGATCGCGCGTTGGCGAGCTTTGACATTACGGCTGGGGGTGTAGCGGCGACTAAGGATGGGAAGGGGAAGAGTAGGGCTTTCGGCGGGTCGGAGTGCTTCTGCCAAGGTGCGTCTCGTTCGCCCACTTTCATTGCAGCGCTGCTGTCCTCAGGGCGTGTGCTGATGATAATTTCTACCTCTCAAATGAATGTCGACAGCTCGCCTTCATCCCCTCTCGGTCTACACGCCTCTCTGCCCGACGTGCGGCCTTGTCCTCTGCGCACTCAACCCTCCCATCTCCCCCTGCCCATCCTGCACGACCACCCTCCTAACGCCTCTCCAATCAACCTCCTTCGTCGCGGACCTCAACACCCGTCGTGAAGCCGTCCTCGCACGAGAAAAAGACCGCAACGAGCGCGAAGAGCGAGAGAGGGAGGCGGAGCGACGAGCGATCAGGTTCCCTGAGCTTGGCATGAATGGGGGGAAGGGAAGGGTGGAGGAGAAGAAAGGGTACGCGAACATGGCGGGAAGTGGACCGGGGTTGGAGGACAAGATTGAGAGGGCGTATGCGGAGGGCGTTACGGCGAGTGGAGCGAGGTTTGGTGGTGTAGACGTGGTGGAGCAGAGTGGGCCGGCGAAGGTGTTGAGGTTGGATGGGAAGAAGGTGAAGGTCGTTACGACGGTCAAGAAAAAGAAGGTGGAGAAAGCTGTGGAGGATGGTGGGAAGGGGGAGGGGGAGGAGCAACGTGAGAAGGGGTGGGTCGACGAGAGTGACGATGGGTGGAGGAAGCGGATGGGACTCGCGAGGGGCGCGGACCTCGAGAAGGGCAAGGGGATAAAGGAGAAGAAGGAGGAGGAGGAAGACAAGGCTTCAACGGCGACGCTCCCAAGACCATTCGAGAACGACACGCCCGTCCTGCCTGGCGAGTATCGTCCAGAGTGGGTCGAGGAGACCGCGCCGCCAGAGCCTGAGCCGACGGTCGAGGAAACGCTCAAGTCGAAGGCGGGTTTCGACGGTGGGAATAGGGAGAGAGTAGTACCAGGTGCCAAGGTGGATGGTCCCAAGAAGAGTCGGAAGAAGAAGACGAAGACGGGTGGAGGAGGAGCGGAGGGTGCGGAGGTGAAGGCGGTGCAAGTGGAGGCTGGAGCGGATGCTTGAGGAGTGAGTTGATTGTCGGGTCGCTTCTTTTGCTTTCGAAACTCCATTCTCTACGTTCTCTCAGGCCGTCGTCCATGGGCGCTCGTTTGAGAGAATGTTCTGCAGGAAGGGTGGCTCGCAAGCACGGCCAAGTTGACGTGGCGACAATCAATCACCTCGTGCTCGCATTCGAGGGTCCTTTCTCACTCTACTTCATCCACTCTTCCGGCCGAGAATGAATGCCGCCCAAGGATGATCTGCACTCGACAGGACGGACCTCGTTCTCTGCTCTGCTCTCATCACCTTCAAGATCCAGCAAGTCTCACTCTGCTCCTGGAGGTTTCCCAGCGCGTGGTTTCGATGCGGACGGGTCGCCCAAGGGCCGGCGGCGCGGGCCCCGGCGGGATCGGAGATGTCCCTTCTCTGCGGAACGGGTTTTTGATCACCCGGCCCCAAGCGCGAGTGGCCAAACCCAGTTTGTGCACCCACAATTCAGAGTCGTCGCCGCTCGAACCACTCTTGGAACTCTTTTGGTGTGGTGTGTTGGTATGAGGAACTCGAGTGAGGACACGTAAGAGCCCTCGTTAGGCCGCTTGGGGCGTGCTCGGCGAGCGGGCATCGCAATTTAGTTACGTGGCGATGGAGGCCCTCGCTGCTGTTCCACAATTTCGGTCGAGTGGTTCGGTGCTTCTCCAAGAGATGATCATCGTTTGATTGAAGCTGAATGAAAAGCCGACGTCACACCGACGGTTGGTTACGTTCTGTGCAAGGGACGAGGTGTCGAACTGGGCAACTCTGCGATAATTGACACCACGCCGACGTGCCATGCGGCAGCGCTTGCTTCGGCCTTGAAGCCAACAAGGAAAGCGAAAAGAACGAAAAAAGGTCTCACACTTCGGCAGACAGGACAAAGGTGAGACCCTCGCGGCCTGAATTTGGGTTTGCCGGTGCGGGCGAGGGAAGGTCTCACCGCAATTTCGTCTGCGCACCGCGCCTGACGGGCGGGAGCCCTTCATCATTCAAGAGCCTTTGGCGACGTTCCCTTTGGCCGCCCTCGCAAATCCCTTTGGCAAACAGGCCGGAACCCTGGTTTCCGTCCGGCTTCCTCTTCTCCCTTCTCACGTTTTTCCTGTCATACACAACTACACATGCCGGCCATGCTAGCATCACCGTCGTCGCCGTACTCGCCGTCAGCGCCAGCAGGCGTGACGAGTCCCAAACCCCGCTCGTCGACGTTCTTCTCCAGCCTGCTCAAGAAAGCGCGCTCGCCCCGGGTCTCCCAGTCCCCTCGCTTCGCCTCCACCTCGACGTTCGACAGCAGCTTCGACTCTGCCAGCTCCTCCCCTTCCCCTTCTCTCGCTCCATCACCATTAGGCTCCATCCCGTCCTCGCCAGCGCTGGGCGCGCCCGTCGATCTCCGCCAGACGCCGACGCCGACGCGCAGGGTGAGGCTCAACTCTGCCACCCCGGCCTGGGAGCTGCCTAGGAGTTGGGAGGAATGGAACGAGGCGTACGCTTCGGTGAGTTCTCGCATTCCCAGAGCCCGTGACAGCGAACGGAGTTGCGACCGGACCGTTCTAACGCGCACCACACGCGACGCGGGCACGACAGGGACTGTTCGAGTTCGATGACCCTCCGCCGCCTCCCACCACCGCCGCCGAATCGCCAGAACACTTTGGCACGTCACCTTTCGCGATCCACCGCGCTCCTACGCCCCCGACCGAACGGTCCCGCCAACGCTCCGTGTCTGAGCTCAACTTCCTTGGTCCCGGTGCGAGCGCCGGCGAGCTCGTCAAGGGCAACTGCTATCCCGCGCCGACGTCGCCGTCGATAGGCGACCCGAAGAACCATCCGGTGCACAAGGACTTGCAGAAGCTGTGTGTCGAGGCGAAGGAGAAGTTCCAGGCGTCGGGAGTGAGCGTCAGCATCGCTGATGAGGTGCGTTTGCGCCTTCTTCTTCTGTACGCGGGAGCGGCGGGACCGAGGCAAGGGGCCAGGCGGTGTTTCGGATGCTCATCCCTGTTCTTCGAAATTCAGGGGACGCAGCAGTTTCTGGCGGAGGTTGGGTTTGGCGTCAAGGTGTTCAAGAGAGAAAGTGAGTCTCGAGCATCGTGGGAGATGGTGGTGTCACGCTGGGCGGAGTGCTGACCTGTTACGCGCGCACAGCCTCGCTCTGTTCTCATACGGTGCTTCAGGCGGCCACCACCGGGTCGCCAGAACCGATGGTGATCCTCAACATGGAGGAAGACTGGCGGTTCAACGCCATGTTCCAGATGTACTCGAAGGGGTTCTACGCCGGCTCGCCGAGTCCGTCCTTCTCCTCTGCCCTCCCTTCCCCTCCTACGCTAACCTCCCTCATCACGCACAGTCATGCTGCCTTCCGCTCTGGGCGACAGCACCTCTTCCCCAACCTCTCAAGTCCCAGGCGGCGTGTTCTGCATCATCCGCGACGCGCCCCAAACCGAGTTCACGCAAGGCGAGAGGGACGAGTTGAAGCGCCTGGCCGCGCGAGCGGGGGAGGTGATTTTGGGGTGGCAGGACGAGCAGAGGAGGCTGAAGAGAGGGGAGATGAGGAGGAGGGAGAGCGAGTGGAGAGGGTTGCCTGAAGTCCGTGAGGCCATGGGAGACGGCTGGAGCGACGAGGGACTGAAGGACGAGTTTAGTGGGTTGGGCATCTCGAGCTCGACTGAGGAGGAAGAGGGGCACGTGGTGGAGGAAGGCGAGTCGAGGAGACCATCGGCGAGCTCTGTGACCTCGGTTGGCGAGTACCTCACGAGTGCGGTGTCGCCGACGTGGTGCAAGAGGACGCGGGGGAGGGAAGGCGTCACGCCTGACTTGGCCGCTGGCGAGAGGTTGCCGCCGCAGATCCGGACGATCTTTGAGATGGCGACGCAGCTGGTTGCCGAGACGTTGGATCTGGACTTTGTGTACCTCATGGGTGAGTTGCACTGTTTTCCGGTGAGGAGAAGAGAAGGGGCTGACGTGTTGGTCCAGCTTTCCCTCTGCCATCAGCCGAGTCTCCAGACCCAGTTGGCCGGCCAAACTCCAAGCCGCTGCTTCTCGCCTCGCACAACCTCCCCTTCCCCCCGCCATTCGTCTCTCCCGAGCTGTAAGCTCCCCCTCCCTTCTCCCTGCCTGATCACCACTAACGCGTCTTCCCTCCAGACACCTCGACGCGCTCCTGTCGCCCACCTCCGACGCTCTCTTCTACGTCAACCCGTCCACCACCATCTCACCCAACGAGTTCGACTCTGGCCTGATTGTCCGCGTCGAGGTGTGCGAACTCTCGGGCTTGGGCGTCGTCCTCGGCGGGTTCACGCAGTCCCAGAGAAGGGTGTTGGGCAGGGAGGACTTGGGGTTCTTCAGGAAGTTTGCGGCGGATTCGTTGAGGAAGCAGATGATGCCGCTGTGCAAGGCTTTGAAAGAGAGGTGAAAGAGGGGGGGCTGGTTCCCTGCTCTGCTTCGAAAGCGACGATACACGTGTTGGGATTACTTTTGATTGTCGTTTCTTTCCCTTGTTGCTACACCACCCTTTCTGTCTAGAAACTCTCGATACAATAAAAACAAGCATCGTATTAACACGGAATGGAAAGGTGGGAGAAGATAGTGAGAATTTCATCGGCCGTGATGTCGACTGACTTGGGCCGCGTTTGCGTCAGGGCCTCTCCTCCTCGCCGCCCCAAACTTGTGGTGCCCTCCTTCGCTCCTCTCGCGGTCTATTTCTCGCACGACCGCGAACGTCGCCGCTCGTCCACGATGGCGAGCAAACCGTCACCACTGATAGACCTGTCCGACCTGGACCCGTTCCACTCGCCCCGGATCTTCCAGCCGCAATCGACACCAACCCAGCGAAGCTCGACGCCCCTCCCTCCCCCTCCGCTCCCCTCCGCTCCCGTCAGCTCCAACGACGATCCACTCTCGTCCTTTTCCTCTCTCATGTCGTTTGATCCTCCCACTGGCCCGTCGAGCACGATCGCGGGAGCGACGAGTCGCCGACCATCCGGCAGCGCGGTCGCTCAGGACCAGATGGTGCACGCGCAAGAGCAGAGACGACAGGCGGTGATGAGCGACCTCGCGAGGGACCCCTATGCTGCTCTAGCGGTGTCGGACGAGCCTGGCGTGTTTGGCGACACGAGCGGCGTCACGATCCCCGGTCGCAGGCCGTCCATCTCGCGACGCGAACGCCAGCGCTCGACCTCGTCGTCGTTCAGTCCCCCTCGTCGACTCTCTGGACTCATGGGCCAAGTCGACCAGAACTTCTTCTCTTCCTCTTCCCACCACCCATCAATCCCAATCGTGAGCTCACCCCCGCTCGACCCGTTCCACCCTTCGTCGCCGCCATTACACGCCGCCGAATCCGCGTTCCGACGGACCGCTTCGTTCTCCTCTTCGCCTTCTTCGCCGAACGACACTTGGTCGGATTTCCAGAGTGCTGGTGCAGGGGGAGGGGATGGCCTGTTTACGCCGACGAAGGAAGGGTTTGATCTACCTCCAGCAGCAGCACCGGAGAGGAGGGTTCCGAGTGGCGGAGGAGAGAGGGAGAGGGACAAGACGGTGACAAAGTCAAAGTCGTTGCCTGTCAGGGGAAAGGAGAAGGAGCGGCCAAAGGTGGAGGAGAACGGGAAGGGGTGGAAGAAGGAGTGGTCGTACGATGCGAATGGCGACGATGCGGTGCAGGCGATCAAGTTGCTGGGCGTGAGGGACGGGGTCAGTAGGGCGTTGGACGAGGATGTTGCTGAGGGCGTGAGTTGTTGTTTTCCCTCTCGTCAGAAGGATAACTAAGGAAGCTCATTCCTTCGCACCATCGCAGATCCGACCGAGCCTCCCGCCGCGGTTACGCATCTCGACGAAATGGACGCTCCTCTACTCGCTCGACCAGCACGGCATCTCGATACAAACCATGTACGAACGCATGAAGGTCGGCCTCAGAGGCGCCGAGAGTGGAGTCGTCCTTGTCGTCAAGGACGTCAATGGGAACGTGTTTGGCGCGTACGTCAACGAGGGACTGAAGGACTCCAAGTCGTATTATGGCGATGGGAGCTGGTGCGCCCTCTCTCTCTCTCGTTCTCGATCCCATAGTCGAAGCTAACCACTGGCGAACAGCTTCCTGTGGAAAGCCTCCGCCTTCTCCTCGTCCGACTTTCGCGTCGGCTCGTCCGTCAAATCGTTCAAATGGACCGGCAAGAACACGTACCTCATCCTCTCCGAATCCAACTACCTCTCCGTCGGCGGTGGAGACGGCAAATACGGCCTGTGGATCGACGGAGTGTTCGAGAAGGGGTTCTCAGGGAAATGCCCGTGTTTCGATAATGAGCCGTTGACGGCGAGGGAGTATTGGGAAAAGGGTGCGGGAGGGGCCGACCAGGCCAAGTTTGAGGTCGTGCAGTTTGAGGCTTGGAAAGTGTCGTTGTGATGAGGGTGGTTATCTGTTAATATGTGTGATTGGTGTGTATACATTTAGTTGTTACCCCCTCCTCCTTCCGTGCACAACTTTAGTCGTAATTTGCATTGCTACCGTCCTCATCTCAGCCCATAGAGAGAAAAAGGGATGCTTGAAAACAGCAGAGTGTCTGAATGGTATTGCGCCGGTACTAACAAAAACTTCTACAACTACACGGAAAAGGAAGAATAGAAACCGCTGCGAACACCATCTCTAATGACCATGGCCGCACCCACCCCCACTCTTCAAGAACTCGGCCTCCCTCTCGGGGCTCAAGAACGCCGGAGGTCCAATATCGAGCTTCTTCAACCCCTCAGGGTTCGGCATGATGTCGAAATCAAAGATGTCTGTCGGGATCCCAACGGAAACAGTCATGTTGGGTCTGTTGGCCGTCGCGATGATCTTGGTTTCCATCGGGGCGGCCGACATGAGGATGTAGGATTGTTCGCGGGTGTAGCCGAACTTTTGGAGGTAGGCCATGGCGTTCCAAGAGGCGTTTTGGTAGGCGGTCTGTGGGAAAGAGTTTAGATTAGGTTTTGAGGTGGATGGGGGAGGACGAGGGAAGGACGAACGAGGCCGTCGCGGTCGGTTTGGGTGCCGAGGTGGTCAACACTCGTGCCTTGGAACACGACCTGGCGGGGGTATTTGGCCTCCGAGGGACTCGTCTGGGGACAACCAATCCAATCAGAATACTCTCCGAGACTTAGTAGGGAAGCCACTCACGATGTACATCGGCTGCTTGAGCCCCAGCTTGTCCACGCCGTTCTTGATGAGGTTGACACGAAGCGTCGCGACGCCCGACATCTCGATCGCGGTCGTGGGCTCGCCGTCGGCTTCACAGAAGTGCAAGTCTCCGATGGAGAGCTTGGCTCCTGGTACGGAGACGGGCTGCGAGGAGGAGTGAGCGTTCAGCGATACGCTCTGGAGACTAGACCACACCACGTGTCGAGAGAGCTTACGAGGTAGATGCGCGAGCCGCGGACGAGCGAAGCGACGTCGATGTTGCCGCCGGTCTGTGCAAATAGTTATCTCCTGAATCAGTATCTTGCACCTCCTTTCCTACCAGCGGAATCCCTCCACTCACCTCACGAGCCGGCCCCGTCCTCGCGCCCTCCTCATAAATCTTCTTGCGCAACTTGGGGTCCAACTCTTGTCCGACGTACGCTCCGTGAGGGGTAGGAAGACTGGCAAGCTCGACGCCGTGAGAGGACGCTCGGGCCTGGAGACCGCTCTCTCGCTTGACCCATTCGGCGAGGAGTTCGGCCGAAGGTGCGGTGCCGATCACGCCGGGGTGCGAACGGGCGTGGAACGAGACGTGAGGGACGTGGCGGGAGGACGCCTCGACGCCTGGAAGTTGTGATGTGGTAGAATTCAGTAATTGTGACTAAGTATGAGAGCAATTGACGCACCGACAAAGTCCCAGATACTCTTTGCGACCTTGACGGGCTCCTCTGCGGGATGGTCGAGCGATCCGAGACCAGGCTGGGTGAAGCAATAACCCCACGGTGACTTGGGGTGAGGTTGGATGCTGTCAACAAGATTAATCAGCTTCCAATCTCGATGAACAGAGGGAAGAGGGCCGCCAGACGCACTCGAGGATATCAACGGCGAGCGCGTCCCCTGGCTGGGCTCCGGGGACCTCGAAAGGCCCAGACAGGTGGTGATCCCGATCGTGATCCAAATCGAGGACATCGTCCGCACAATCATCATTCTTGATCTGGCAACCTATCCGCGCCAACCGCACCACCCAGAGGAAAAACCCATCAGCGGCCAGTCCACCGCCCGCCCGTGCCGCCGCCACTCCGATCGCGGGTCCCGGGAATGGACGGTCTACGCACCTGCCCAGTCCATACATTCGACCTTGAAGGCTTTGTCTAGTTCGATGGCACAGATGGACGGAATGTCGGGGTGCCACCGCGTGTGCAGGTTGGCCTGTTCCTGGCCGGAGACGGTGGGATCCACAGTCACGAGAGTCGGGATCGGCGCTCCGTACGTCGGCAAGGCGATGGGCATGGCTGGAGGAACGGGCGGAGGGACAGGAGATAGATAGAGATAGAGTAGGTAAAGGGGAAAAGGAGAAGGAGGAGAATCTGCGGAAAGCAACCGCGACAGACAGAAGCGCTTCTCTCTGCCGGCGCGTGGTTCCTGGACCCACCAGCGCGCAAAGCGGGTAGCCTCACAAGCGCGGCACGAGACGAAGACACCACGTAATCGGACAAGTCTTTGCACGGACGTCAAATTGTGAGAGGTACTGATATCCAAAATCTGTACAGACTCGTTTGCCGCAAATGGAAGACAAGCTCTCGCAACGCTTCACGTGGTGTCGCTCGGAAAAAAAAGCGGTGGATGGATTGCGTATGTACATCTATAGATTGAGGGACGGAGATCCACCCGGATATTAAACTATCTATTACTATTGGTATTAGCTGGAAGCCCAGCTGAGGCTTGCAGAGAGGGGAGGGAGTGGGAGTAGAGTGGTGAAGGCGAGGAGAGCCATATCTACATGTCGATGGGGATACCAAAGCGACAAGATTACTTGTCGATAATGATGGCGTTCTTACTCATCATCTGTGACAGAAGAAAGTCAGCAACGGAAGAAAGGTCCCTCTGAAAGACTGAGACTTACTCGGATCTTCTTTCCGTAGCGGTAGAGAACGAATGGCACGGGGATGAAGACGGTCGCGATACCAGCAAGCAGTCCAGTAGCTCCTGGAGTGCTGAGCTTGTTGTACACTGTGAATTAGGATTAGGACACACGTCAGCTCAACTCAAGTGGCAGAGGGAAAACAACGAAACTCACTCTGGGTAGCGAAGAGAGGGAAGCCAGCTCCGAACGCACTCCTGCACACGGTGTTGATGGCCAGGGCACTGGCGGCGTTCATGAGGTACGTGTCGATGAGGTAGTTGAAGACTCCAAGGAAGATCCACAGGACGCAAGCGCCCAACAGCACGATAGCGAGAATGGGCGAGGCGATCGAAATCGAAGGGTAACTCGTGAACGCGATCCAGAAGAACGAGATGGCGAGACCGGGAGCGGCGACACAGATGGGGATGAGTCGAACCTCGGGAGGGACGGGCTTGCCGCCGAGCTCGTGGTGCTTCCTCTTGTAGGCCGGGTTGAAGTAGAAGATGTACGAGAGGACGCCGATAACTCCACCGGAGAGAAGGGCGAGGAAGACGAGTCCGGCTTCTCCAGAGTTAAGGCCGTGCTGCTCGACAAAGATGATGGGGACAGCCTCGAACAAGAGGTAGATGACACCGTAACTGCGATGTGGCATCATTGTCAGCAGAGACACGTGGCGGGATACAGCCAAGACGTACAGGAAAGACATGTAGATGGTCAAGACGAGCAACATCGGCTCCTCCATGATCATGATGAAGGGCTTGGCGACCGTGCGCCTGAGAACGTCCTTGAAGGTCTCGACGCGGCCCTCCGTGGCAGCGTGCCACCTGTCGTCACCGGTTTCCTTCCTGAGACGCTTGGCCTCAGTGTAGAGGATGTAGGGAGCATAGGTCTCGGGCAAGAGGGCGACGATGAGGATGAAGCAGACGCCGGCGAAGACTGCAAGGGCGGAAACGTCAGCTCTCTGCGGCACGAGGCCATAGCTGAAAGAAAGAAAGACGCACTGAAGAGGACCCAGAAGATCCACTTGTAGTCGGTGCCGGTGACATACATGAATCCCGAGATGATAGGCGCCAAGGCAGGACCGGCGAAAGGCATGAGGGCGAAGATGGCGAGGGCATCACCACGACGGTCAGCGTCCCAGAGATCGGCGACTGAGAAAGCTGGTCAGCGAGGATTCATGGGGTAGACTGATAAAGTTCAAACTCACTGATGGCACCAGAGGCGGTGAGAGGCGAACTGGCGAAACATCCACCGAGGAAACGGAAGGCGAGCAAAGCTCCGATGTTGGGGGCTGCAGCAGGGAGCAAAAGTCAGCCACGGGATCGCCACGTCACACAAAGGGAGCTCGACTGACACAAAGCACAACCCAACTGGAACATGAAGTAGGGGAAGAAGGAGATGTACATGATCTTCCTGCGGCCTGCAACCACTTGTCAGCTCGCGTTCGGCGACGGACCGACGAGTGCACGTACCGTAGCGCTCAGAAAGGGGACCCCAGAGAAGTGGCTGGAGAGAATCGACTGGTCAGAATACTATGCACATATGCATTCTTTACGGAGTTCAGCTTACTCCGAGGCACTAAACACACGTGTGAGGAGTTAGCGTCACCGACCACACGACGACGGACAGGCAACGCTGGAGGAAAAGAGACGCACGTAACCAGCGACAAAGATGGCGATCAGGAGGACACCGACCTCCTCCGACACATGGAAGTGTTCGATGATTTGAGGAATAAGGTTCGACGGTGCACTCGAGGCGAAAGCTGCCATGCACAACGAGTCAGCACTAACTCCGACGCGGGAGCCTCCACCTCCACCGCGCGTTCAGGGCCACCCAAACGGCCTTGCCGCAGGAAAACCGGGCACTCACTGGCATTGAGGACAAAGAGACCAGCAAGGCAGGTCAACGCCCAACGGTAGGAAGTCTTCCAGTGGTGAGGAGAGAGCTCAGCCTCGCGGCCTTTCATGACCACGAGGAACTCGTCTTCAGGCGCCGGCGGCGGCGCAGGGCCGTCCATTTTGTTGTTCTTTTCAGCGTTGGCGGCCTCGAGGTCGGCCTCGCGGTTCTCCTCGTCGTCGCCGAGAGTCTCGCTCGAGTGGCGACTGGCGGTCTCTGGGATCGCCTCTGAGCGACGCGATGGGGTGGCAGTTGCTGGAGGCATGGCGGGCTTTGACGCGCGGGACGATTGCGAGTTTGAGCGCTCGCGGTGAGCTTTTTCTTGCTCCTGCGAGATGGTGCGAGCCAGGCCGTCGAAAGGCATGTCTGTGGAGGCTTGTCGGGAGTGGACTTTTTGGCGGTGTGGTTTGGGGGGAAGAGAGAGGCGGAGCGGAAGTTTCTTCGACGACCACCACGCGCTGTTTTGTCATGAACTCGGCCAGGGCAGACGAAGCGCGGTGACGCAGTACTCGGGTCCGAGCCCTAAACCCGCGAAAACGTAAGCATCCGTCCGTCGCCGGGCCCGGATCTCCTGCCCTAGCGCTTCGGGGAACACCCTCCGGGCTGCCGAGTCAGAGTTTATTTGTAGTCAATGCCCGAGTAATGGTTAGAGCGAGTATAGTGTTTGCGATAGTCCTCCGAACAGAGACACGGCGAGCAGAGTCCGCGCTCGAGGTCCGAGATGGCACCCGGACCGTCACGGCGGAGGCGACCAAACACAGTCAACGCTTGGGGGCGAGGCTCGGTAAGCTGCTGATAAAGCCAGCACGAGCTGAGCAGTGGAGGTGGAGGTGTAAAAGACCTTTCGATTATGCAGAACTTGTTCGAAGGCCACGTCACTCAACTTCCCCAAACCCGTCAGACTATGCACACGCCGTCGCGATCGAGTGGGTCAAAAAGTTGCTGTTGGCAGCCTGCAGCCAAACAACCCTGTCGGCTTCTTGCAACGTCGACGGCCGAATCGCGCTCGAATGCTGGTTGGTTTTACACGTGCGGTCAGCGCTCGATCCGAAGCCCGAAGACGAAGATGCATGACAAACCTGGTTCAGCGAGCTGGAGATAGCGGTGAGACGGCTCTGCATCTCGGCGACACAGACGTTCAACAGCTTGAGACTCTCCTTCCCTCCGTCCTCGCGACGGCGCTCCGTCAGTGTCGGGACCGTGTGGATGAGCTCGAGGAGGAGGGCGCTGAGACGGTGGCCAGTGGCTCCGCTCTGCAGCTCCTCAACGCAGTCGACGTAGTCAGCGAAGATCTGGAAAAATCAAGCTTGTCAGCATGCTATCGATCAAGTTTCTCAGGGCCAGCAGCGCGCACCTTTCCTCCCGCCTCCCAATCCGCCACCAATCTTGGGTCAAACGGCTCCAATAACCTCCTCAACAGCACCAAGTCGTTCCTGACGACCGCCTCGGGCGCAAGGAAGTTGACAACAATCTCGTGCGCCTCGACCGGCATCTTGGCGGCGAGGAGGAGCTTGTACTCGGCGAAGATGTCGCCGTTGTACTTCTCCGTGAACGCCTGGGCCGCGTAGATCCAAGTGTCGGGGATCTTGAGAGTGGTGGTGAGAAACTCGAAGGCGTCCTGGTCGATGGCGGCGACGTTGCGAGCGAGAAGCTCGCGAATAGCCTTGACTCGGCTAAGGAGGAGAGCCACGTGTCAGCCAAGAGGTCAAACGAGAGCGAGAAAACTCATAAGAGCAGGACACTCACAGCTCTGGAAGCTCAAGATGGAGCAAAACAAACGCCGCCCACTGCCACAACCCCTGCAACTCCAACTGCGATGCATACCCCTCCGTGACCATATCCGCTCTCGGGCTGTTACCCTCCATCCCCTCCTCCGCATCCTCCTCCTCGACCTCGATCCGATCCTCAAAGTCTCTTCTCCTCAGCACCCTCGAGAACAAAACGTAGAGGTGCCACGGCAGTCGGTAGTCGAGCGGTGACGGTCCAAAGTTCCTCGGCAGAAGCGCTTGCTCAAGCGGGTGAGTCGACGACGTGAAGAGCTTGATCAGCTCGAACAGCGGGTCCGTGGGAATGCTCTTCGATGCCGCCCAAGGGATCGAATTGGGGTCCTTCGTCGCCGGCTTCTCAAGGTACAGCGGCAACGGCGGAGCGCTCTCCTTCGTCGTCGTGGCCTTCTCGTACCGCTGCACCGTCGTCGCGAGCGGCGTGTCGAACGTCCCATACCACAGATGTACTCCAAACGCCCTCTTCCAGTCCAATCCCTCCGACACGCGGATGTCATCCGTCTTATCGACCTTGTCGGTTCGACTGCCTCCCTCCGACACGCCGACGTTGCCGCACAAGAGCTCGTAGATCCGACGGTACGCGTTCGAGATGTGCGAGTCGACACGATATTCCCTCCACTTCGAGAGCTGGAGGAAGAGGTCCTCTCGGAACGAGTCGTCGCCGCCCGCCTGCGCGACGATCGTCGCGAGCCTGATGTCCTTCGCCTCGAGTGCGGCCTGACACGCTCGCTCGACCTGGTGGCCGCTGAGAAGAGTGAACACTCTCTGAGCTCCACTGTCCTTTGACGAACTCCCCGCAACGTCCCTCAGGTCGTCCTCGACTTCCGCCCGCACCGCATCTTCCAACCACTTCTCGAGCAAGTCCTTCCTCCTGATCTCCGTCAATCGCTGTAGGATATCGCCGGTCGCTTCCTCAGGTTGAGCGAAATCGTCGATCTCGTCAAAGAGAGCGTGACCGAGTCGCCAGAGTTGGGCTTCTGGCGAGCGGTCGAGGGGGGAGAGGGAGGCGCAGAAGTGGGAGAAGCGGAGTTCGGGGTGTGGGACTGGGTAGGGGGTGCCGGAGGGGTCGAGGTAGATGGGAGTGTGGGAGAGTTGGAGTTGGAGGGTTTGGACGGTCGTGCTCGATGCGGAGGTCTGTTGACGCATGGTGGAATCAGCTTCTCCGTCCCAGTTTGGAAGCGCAATCTGTTCCAGGCGAGAGCACAGCTAGAACGCACGTCAGGCTTGGAAGTGGAAAGAGTTTTGAACTTGCTGACAGCAAGAACGTCCGACTTGGTCGGTGCTGGCTCGCCGTACAGGGATCCCAGGTGAATGATCTCCCCGTTTGGACCCCACGCAACTCGGAACGAGCGGCCCAGAGAGAGCGCCGAGTCAATCAAAGTACTTTCACGGTTGGCGGTGACAGATTTGGGGAGATCGACGCGGGTGTATTTGCGGAACTGGCGGAAGGGAGCAGGGTCGATGACGGGTGCGGAAGTGAAGTTTGGTCGGGCCTGTTGACGCGTGACCAGGGCATAGTTAGCTTTGAGCAAACGCTTGAACTGAATGAAGAAGCTTCAAAAGGTACTCACAGAAGTGGAAGTCTGGCGTTGGGCGTCACTTGCTCTGACAGCAGAGGGCGCAGGAGCAAGTGGAGCAGGTGCCCACGGCGTGCGCTCCTTCTCCTTCTCTTTCGGCGACGCTGGCTGTTGGAACAAGCTCGCCTGCATGACGACAACCCTCTTCGGCTCGAGTTTGAGGGTCTGCGGCCACGGGGTCGGGCCCGTCGGTTTCGCGGACGAGACAACAGAGACGGAGCGCGCAGGAGGGAGGCGACGGCGGGACGGCGGCGGGGATGGCGAGCGGGAGAACGAAGAGGAAGAACGGCGGAGGGGAGTGAGGGACGATTGCCTGGAGCTGGGGGAGCGTCGCCGGCTCTCGTTGTCGTCGTCGTCGTCGTCGTCGCGCGCGTCTGCGTCGTCGCTCAACTCTTCGTCGCCGTCGTCCTGCCTGCCCTGCTGCCCGCCCTGTGCCTGCTCGTCCTCGTCCATTCCTTCATCGTCGCTCTGGTCAGAGTGGAAGAGCGAGCCGCGAGGAGGAGGTGCGTCGTCGTCGTCGTTGTCGCTGAGCTGAGTCGCTGAACGAGAGCGCGAGGCCCTCGACTTGGGCGGAGGCGACGGGCTCCTCTCTGAGCCAGACTCTTCGGAATCTGACAGCCCGAACCGTGCCATTTCTTGCACTACTTTTTGGTGGTCGTGGAAGGCGAGGGTGGTTTCGAGGGAAGCGCTCGAATGCTCGCCTGCTTGGACTCGTCTGCTTCAACTTGACATCTGGGGCGGTGAAAGCGTCCGTCCAGCCTGGCACCGCCTTGCCTTTCTCTTTTCGATTCTCTTTTGACCTTCGAGCTCTACTAGTTACCTGATGAATATACCAAGTAGAAAATTGTGAGCATGACAAAGGTTGACACATCTGTCATTTTGTAGTAGGGCCACAATGAACACGTCAGTGCCCCCCCGCCGACGTCCGTCGCCGTGTTCATGGCATTCATTCATCCTTCAAAATGTTGTGAGAAAGGCCACCTTGTAGTCGAAATCCACTGCGACGATTGCACCATTTCTTGGTGTACGCCCCCTGTTGCCCTCCACGCCGCCGACAACTCCTGCCGGGCTCCTCTCTCTTTCGCTCCATCCCATCAGCTCGCACGTCCCAGCACTTCTGCTCCTTAGCACCAACCACCAAAAGAATTGATGTCAGCCGTTCCACTCCGACACCAACTGTGCCGACTGTTCGGATTCATGTCCTGCAAGTCCCATCAACTCCGGACGCTCCCACCCGGACCCCTAAAAAGCTGATCAGACTCCGAGACCACACCGTTCCTCCTCTTGCAGTCGGGTATTCCGCATGGGCGTATGCTCCGACTTTGATCAAAAATTCGCATGAGAAGAGGACGCTAAGAAAGGGAGGAGGGACGAGCTACAAGCTGTATGCGTATTGGGGCATTGGTGCGTCCCGGGTGGGCGGTGTCTATGGAGAGCGAAAGGGACGCGAGCTGACGTTCGAGGCTTGTTCTACATTCTATTCTATTCTGTTCGGGGGTCTACAGGAGACTTTTTCATACTTATAGGTATCATTCTACTGAACGGTCTCTTCACTCAGTACATCTCCGCCGGGTTGGTCCAGTTCCTCTTCCCCCCTCTCGATACGATCCATCCAACCGCGATCGTCCTAATCCCTCACATTCCACCCTCCAGTCTCTTCCTCCTTTCCGACCTTCTAGCGGTCATCCAACAAGCCTACTACCACGGCTACCTCTCCTTCTTCCCCTTCAACCTCTCTGCCGCCGGCAAACACTGGGTCCACGAGCGCCAGGAATACGAGAAGGAGCCGAAAACCGTCACGCACTTGATCAGGGGCTTGCATGGGACGGATCCTAGGCGGGTTTATAGAGAATTGGGGAGTCAGAGGAAGAAGTATTTGAGGCATGCTAAGTGGAGGGGTAAAGATTTGGGAGAGGTGGAGGAAGGTTGGGGGAGGGGCGGTGCTGAGAACAGTGAGGGTGAGAGTGAGGTCGAGCGTTTGGTGGGGAAAGAGGGGAGGAGGGAGAAGTCAAAGTCGAGGGGAAGGATGGAAGCACCAGATTCGAGCGATGGTTTTGGGTCGAGCGAGGAGGAGGTGATGATGGACCTAGGCGCGCAACGGGGGAAGACACGTGTTGCGTCGAAGAGTGGCGGCAAAGGGCGGAAGGAGGGGAAGGCGCAGAAATCGAAGAAGCCAAGGAAGTCATGTGCAGAGTATATGGACGACTGGAAAGCCCACGTGTTTGTCACTCTTGTAAGTACAACTTTCCCCCAACGCCCAACCAGCTACTGACTTCTGGAAACGGCGCTACAGCTTGTTCCCGGTATCGCGACTATCGTCTGGTGGTTCGTGTACTACACCAACTCGAGCTCCACCGACTTGTACGTCCTTTCCGTGCCGAGCACGTCCGACACCGAGGGCTTTGCGCGCTGGGTCAGCGGATGGATCTGTGGGTGGTTGGGAGTGATCGGTACGTTGTCTCGTTGCTGGGAGTCGAGATACAGAGCTGATGGATTCAAACAGCCTATAGTAGGGTCTAGCTTGTTTTCTAGAGGTGTGAACGTTTTCTGAGCTCACTCTACCCCACAGACGGTCCCCGACTCGTCGAAATGTGGCGCTGCTATCAGCTAAGAAGCGTCCAGGGCGTCGCGTTTTGGACATTCTTCACCCTTTTGTGAGCGCCAATCCGTTACTGATAGAATTAGTATGTGTCGCTGCTCACACTCTGTCACAGCATGCAGAACGTGACCCAGTGTGCCGTGAGTGTCTAGCTATGAAGGGCCACATCACGTCTTCAGATCTCTGACGCTTCATGCAGAGCCTTCAACTCGTTTCCACCGATCCAAACTACGTCTTCGCGGAGTGAGTATACTCTGTGCCCAAGGTGTTGTCCGTCTTTGACTTGGACTCGTACACCAGGCTACCATGGGAAGTCGCGTGCACCCTTCCCGTCTTTCTCGATCTCATCTACTTCGCCCTCTTCTACATCTTCGGTGACAACCCGATTACCCACACCGGTCGAAAAGCCCATTGGACCGACGGGGCTTTCGGCCTCGACTCGTCGTTCGCTTCCCACTCGCCGCAGGAGCAGGAAGAGGAGAACACCGCGTGGCTCCGCTGTTGCTGTCGTCGTCGTCGTCGGCCTCGCATAGGCCGCTCGCGGGACGAAGAAGAAGAAGAAGCGATGAGCAGACAATCACATGATAGGCATCAGGAGGAGCACGCCAAACGAAAGCGTTACGACACGTTCGTGCCCGCCATCCTGCCCACCACGAAGACGCCTGCCGAACAAAGGACGTTCGAGACGGATCGAGCTCAGCTGCAAACGACGAAGCGGAGGGAGGAGAAAGCCGCTGCACAGAAATATTCTCGCATGCCGGCAGTCTACGACCATTACGACCCCGAGACGAAACGGAAAGCGATGTCGTATCAGCAGAGGCAGAAAGCAGCCGAGCGGGAGCACGGCGGGGATGTGAAGAAGTATGATGATGCGATGTTGAGGGAGAAGGATGGCAAGAGGGTCGAGATGTTGAGGAGGCAGAGGTTGCCGGCGGCTGAGAGGGAGAAGGTGTGGAAGGAGGATCCGAAAATGGAGCGCTGGAGGGGGGGTGACACGTCGGCGGAGGAATCGTCGTCGCCGGTGGACTCGTCGGAGGGAGATTCGTCGGAAGCCTTCACGAATGGTGGGCAGTCGTCTAGTGAGGAGATCTCGTCTGAGGAGAAGAAAGGTTTGGGGCGTCGTGGAAGGAAGTAAAAGTGTGGCCGCAAGGATGGGGGCAACGAAGTCCTCATCAGACCAAGGGTGATCTGTATACACTTGAACACCTTTCTTCAAAACTCATTCTCATCTTTTCTTCTTTTTGCTATGCCAACCATGCCTTTCCATTGTCCCGCTGATCACCGACGTATATATACAAACACGTGTCAATTACAGCTTTCCCAATTCCTGACTAGCCCCTCTCATCTCCGCGCCACCGACATCCATTCTTCTTTCTACTCCTCCTCCAACAATGCCAACACTCATCCTCACCCCTTCGGATCCGGACTTGCACCCCTCCATCGCCTCCCAGCAACGCCGGTACCAAGACTTCTGGGGCTCGTCGCTCACACGGCTTGATCCACGCTGGCTCGGCGATGGGAGGGTGTTAGGACCTGGTGTACATCTGCCGGGGTGTGATTGTAGGATGCCGTCTTTGACGGAGCTGTGTCCGGTGCATCGGTGGATGGAGGGAGCGTGGAAGCTAAAAGCCGGGTCAGTTTTGGTTGTACGTGTTCAGGTGGTCGGGGCTGATGAACCGCCACAGAACGACACCGACGGATGCTAAAGGGTACTTTTGCTCGAAAACAAAGGTTCTCTATATAAGACGCGTTGCTGACCTTCCAAGCAGGAACTTACCGACGTCGGCATCACACCTAGCTCGAGGAATGCGTCGACAGACTCAATGTTTGTTCCTCTCAGCTCTATGGAACAAACTTTAGCTGAACCTTCTTACCTTTTTACAGCGCTGATTACCCCAGTTGAAAGCGTTCTCCTCCGAGAATGCCTCAAAGCTTTGCTCGCCGCCGGCCTCATGGAAGACAGCGTCGATGATACGACTAATAAGCACGTAAAATTCGAGTAAGGGGTCCCAGGAAGTACTGGACACTAGATTCAGTTGCTATATAGCCCCATGGAAAATAAGAACGGCCGTGTCAGGGAGGAACTTACGCTTGTGGCACCACGTCAGCATTTTCACGACTTTCCCGCCGTCTCGAGCGCATCGCCGCCCTTGCCGGTCGATGTTTCTCACCAGACTTTGTCCCAAGCTGACGGCTTCACCGGATCTGCTTTTCGTGCCCTTTTGGAGCTTCTCGGCCAAAAGCGCTGGCCTACCCACACGAGCGCCCGGGGATCGGGCTCTGCCGCTCCCGGCGACGGGCGACCAGCGACGAGCGACTGGCGACGGGCGGGAACACGTAGCCTTGCGCTCCGTCCGAACAACAGCGGCCGATGGACGGATGAGCTTTTCGGAGAGAGTGAGAGGTTCGACTATTTAAAGTTGGCAAAAGGAGGCTTCCTCTGTCTCTTTGCTCCTCACCACACCCCTCCGCGTCCTCGCATCCTTGCTCCACCGCCCAACCTCTAACCCGATAAAGCTCACCATGATCACGACTACCACCACCACCACTTCACCCCTTTTTGTCGTTGTCGGCGCCACCGGTGCCCAAGGCGGCTCAGTCATCAAGCACCTCATCGCCTCGTCCCAGGCGTACCGCATTCGCGGACTCACTCGCGACCCGACCAAGCCTGCTGCTCAGGCGCTCGCAGAGAAGGGTGTGGAGGTCGTCAAGGCTGAAATTTCTTCGGCTGATGACGTCGCAAAAGCTTTCGAGGGCGCGGATTGCGTTTTCGTGCGTCGTTTTTGGAGAGTTTGTGTGACCACGTGGACTGACGCTAGGCCCGCGCCTGCAGGCCAACACCAACTTCTGGGAGACCTTCTCTGCCGAAAAAGAGTTTGAAGCTGGAAAAATCCTCGTTGATGCTGCCAAGGCCGCTGGCGTCAAGCTCTTCGTGCTCAGTGGGTTCGAGTCGCCCGCAAATATCTCTGGTGGCAAGCACTCGAACGTGCCTCAGATGGAGGGCAAGGTGAGTTTATTTTACATGTTTTTTAACAAAACACTGCTAATCCTTCAACCACAGGCCAGCATCACGACTTATGCCAAGTCCAGTGGCATTCCTCTCGCCGTCGTCTCGCCCGGAACGTACCTCTCCGGCTTTGTCACCCAAATGGTCCCTCGCAAGGTGCGTACTGCCTTCTCCTCTCTCCCCATGAAGCTCTGAAGCTTATAATGAATTTTGTTACAGCACACGGAAGACGGCCCATACGTCCTCGCCCTTCCCGCCGCTCCGTCCACTCTCCTTCCCGTCCTCGACACCGAGAGGGATTACGGAGCGTATGTGGTCGAGGCGGTGGAGGTGCCCGGCTTCGGCGCTGGGAGTGAAGTACTTGCTGTGAATACCCTTCCTTTCGAGCTGCTACTGGGGAGCTTAGGGCTGACACGAAGGTCTGCAGGCGTCGGAATACATCTCTCTTGAAGACATCGCCACGCAGTGGTCAGAAGGTATGACCACCTTTCGACCAAAGTTGATGGTGAAAATACAAGCACTCACTATTCTTATCAGTCACCGGCAAGACCATCGTCTACCAAGAACTCCCCGACAGCGTCTTTGTCCAATTCGTTCCTCAAGGCGGCGAGCAGTTTGCAGACATGTTCAGGTTCATGCAGAACTTTGGCTGTGCGTCACCTTCACTTTGTTTCCAGTTTAGCAATTCATGATTTGGGCTGAGCACGTACGACAGACTACGGCGGCAAGGATCTCGCGCCATCACAGGAGGAACTTGCTAGCCACGTGGTGGGTTTCAGGGAGTTTGCGGAGGCGCAGGATTGGAGCAAGATCATCGCGTGAGAGGTCACCACCTGCAATTGGTGCACAATATTTAACTTTGAGACACGTTCATCTGTTTTGATAATGCTTATGAAAGGGCTATGGTGCTTGGGGCTTCTCAGTCGATTGTTACCCTGAGAGACCAGCTAACCAGAGTCACTTCAACGAGGCTCCTTGCGAGCTGTCTTCGAGTATACCGACTTGTTTCACCTTTGTTTTAGAAAAAGGGGATATGTCAGCCTGAAATGCTCTTTGAACCACCCGTCGACGTCGTATCGTCAGCACGACGCACCTACAACATCCTCAGTCACCGCCAAAGGTCATCTGTTCACTCTTTCGTCGTAAAAGAGCTTACTTTACTGGTCGGGTAGAATGATCACCTTCGACGGGTCTACCAAAGAGCGCGCATCGCTGGCAGGCACTCACCAACAACCCTTCATTCCTCCTTCCTCACCCTTTCATACCGCCACGACGACCTCCTCTTTCTCCGGTGCCTTCACCCGACCTTCCACTAACCCTGTCACCTCGCTCAGTCCTCCATCTCTCCGCTCCGCGAACGTCCTGATGAACGGAGTGCACCTGCGCCATCCATCAAGTCAGCTTCGTGCGGTCTTACGGACTCTAGAGCAGGCCTCATTTTAGTGAAAATAAAGCATACTTGACCACACCACCTTGCTTGGGATCGAGAGCGTATGTGCAGGTGTATTGCGTGAGCTGCAGGGCGAGAAATCGGATCAGCGGTCGCCGTACGGCGAGAGGTGGCAGGAACGAACTTGATGGTAGATCGGCGATTTTGTTGGATCTCTTTTAGTGGGTTTTGTGCCCTCTTTCGGCATCCGAGAGCTCCGAGATTTGGTGCAAGTTGTGGTGCGGAACGAAGCTTGTCCCGCGACTTTCGAGGCTGGTGTCCCTTCGCTTCGTACCATCACTTGACTTTGAACAACTTCCGACTCGACACGTCTCTGACTCTACTTGGAGGGCTCCAAACTTATTCAGATCAGCTACTGTCGTAAGTTTCTTCACGTCCGCCTCATCAGCTCCTCTCGCTACCCCGCATCTCTCCGACGAACCTCCGACGCTCCAACATGGTCGCTTTCTAATGCACAACGAAGCACTCTACGGAGGGCTATAGGCTACATCGCCAACTCACATTACTTCTCCGTCTAGACCTACACCGACCACCGCTTCAACCTCTCCCAGATGTCGACCGTAACCCTCCCCACGCCTCTCGGCAACTACGCGCACCTCCTCCCTCCCTCCTGGAAAGCCATCATCACCAGCTGGCTCGCGGAGGATACTCCTTCTTTCGACTATGGTGGGTTTGTCGTTGGCGAGGGCGTCGAGGAAGCCATCCTGTGGGGCAAGTCCGAGGTAAGCTGGCTGGACGGCTTTCCGTGTGGTGCGTGGTCGGAAGCTGACAATCGGACTTGTTTCATGACTTTCAGGGAGTTCTAGCGGGTGTGCCATTCGTTGACGAGATTTTTGCCCAATTGGGATGCTCGTACGTCCCCCTCACCCTCCAACCCCATTTTATCGCTAATCCCCGTCCCCTCCCGCTTCGCAGCGTGACCTGGCACCTGGCCGAAGGCTCGGCCGTCGCTCCCACTCCGACCAACCCAAAGATCAAGATTGCCACCGTGAAGGGGCCGGCGAGGTGCTTGTTGCTCGGCGAGAGGGTCGCGTTGAACACGATGGCGAGGTGCAGTGGCGTGGCTTGGAAGTGCGTTCAGTGGTTTCGTGCTGGCGTTCCGGCGGTGGAGAGAGGCTGATGGCTTGGTTGTGGTAGGTCTCAGAGGGTGCTGTTGAAGGCGAGGGCTTTGGGATGGAAGGGAATCATCGCGGGCACGAGGAAGACCACACCTGGTACGTGTTCCTTCTGGCAAACCCCTCCGTATCACGATTCTTACCAAAGACCTTGTCGTAGGATTCCGTATTGTCGAGAAGTACGGTATGCTCGTCGGAGGCGTTGACCAGCACCGCTACGACCTGAGCAGCATGATCATGCTCAAGGACAACCACATTTGGTCCAAGGGTGCGTCCACACTCTCCTCAATTCGGCCATTAGGATCACGATACATCCACAAGCAGCAATCTCTTGGAAACTGATTTGTTCTCTTCCAACAGGCTCCATCACCCAAGCCGTCCAAGCCGCTCGCTCCGTCGGCGGCTTCGCCGTCAAAGTCCACGTCGAGTGCCAGTCCCTCGAAGAAGCGCGTGAGGCCATCGCCGCCGGCGCCGACATCGTCATGCTCGACAACTTTACCCCTGAGGGCATTCGCGTTGCGGCAAAGGCGTTGAGAGAGGATAGGGCGTTGACTGGAGGAAGGGGTGCGTTGGTCGAGGTTAGTGGTGGGTTGACGGAGGAAAACTTGGCGGAGAGTCTTTGCGATGGTGCGTATTGCTCTGTTCATTTAGGGCAGGCGTTCGAAGGAGGATACTAGCCGGTCAGAGGAGCGAGATGGATGCTGACGTGTTCCGAGGGCCTTTCAGATGTCGACATCCTCAGCACTTCGAGCATTCACCAAGGTGTCTCAACGGTAGATTTCAGTCTCAAGATTCAGCCCAAGAAGAAGGCATAGATTGCTGTGAGACGTCGGATGGAATGTACTCGATGCCCACGTTGCCGCTCCAGCCCTCGCCGTCGTCGTCATCCTTGTGTCGCATGCTGGCTCTCGCTTTAAGGGTCTTTTTTCACACCAGCGTGGGAGGGCAAACAATGATTATGCAGTGAGGTATATGATGGCAAAAAATACAATGAGCCTGAGGTGATCTAGCAACAGGAAAATGATACACGACGTGCGCCCTCCTCTTCCCAAACCTCCTCAGTTATCATTCGCACCAACACTCCTGACCGAGCTAAGGGTGTGGACGGCGCTCCCCTCCTTTCGTGTGACGTCGTAGCTCACCGGCAGCTCGTAGGTCACTGGTGGCAGGCTGAACGCCAGTCCGCCGGTCGTATCCCTCGCCTTGATGTCGCGGACACGTTGTCGGCCTTGGAGGGACGTGAGGAGCGCGATCATGTAGAGCGGTGCGAGGGGCTGGGAGAAGATGTTGTACCAGTAAGTCCAGGGCATCGCGTACACCAGGATGGCTGTAGAGAGGAAGGTTGAGTACTCTGCTTTAAAAGGTGCACAGGACGGCGACTCACCCGCAACCATGGCGAAGAGGGTAGTGTAGGCTCCTGACTGGAGGGAAACGATGGCGAGCGTCTTGAGGATCGTGTCGCTCTGCACGTTGAACGACTTTCGTTCTCGGAGGAGGACGTAGGCGAGCGAGGTGCAAATTACGAGGTCGACCACCGCACTTGAGAGGAATGCGAGGGAGCCGCCGCCGTTGACCTTTTCTTCGGTGTCAGAGAGAGGTTCGCCAAGGTAGTTCATCATGATAGTGACGGCTGACACAGAATTAGGTTTAGTTGGGGCTCGTGTTCAGAAGACTTCGGACGTCGCTTACTGTAGAGGAGATTGGCAGCAAACGCGAGGGCGATTCCCAGACCGATGACAGTGCCGAACGCGAGGCGGCCGATCCTGTTTTTGATGAGCTGGTGGACGAAAGATGAGTGTCTGCTTCTCTTGTCGACTTGAGTAGCCAGACTGCTTACTTGACAAGTCCTCCAGAGCAAGAAGCTTTGAATCTGAACCGCTACGACGCCCAACCCTAGCAGCGAAAGACCATCCCAGATAGCGTTGGCGCTGTCGACCCACGTCAGCTCTCCAGTCATCCGACGAAAAAGCCATGCACTCACTCCATACCCTCCACGGATCTCTGCTGCATGGTCGACCAGTAGTAGAGGTCACCAAACTCGACACTGCTCACACTTGCGGGTTAGCGACCAACCCAAACTCTAGGGAGGAGGCGAGACGAACACAGCCTGGAAGGTGAGGAAGAAGAAGCAAGACCCGACGAGGAACTTGACCCGTCGACTGTCGGCGGCGAATAGGGATGAAGTAACATAGTTGGAAGTCATGTTGACGGCAACGCCGTAGAGCATGAGCATGAACGCCCATCCTACCAAACCGCGCCGGCCGGGTCAGCTTACTTGAGATGGCTGGTTGGTGGTGTGGACGAGAGAGAAAGGAGGACGGACCTATGATGAATGGACCTTGGACCTGGTAGATGTACTCTTGACTGGCGAAAGGACCCTGGATGGTATCCAAAGGATCATAGTCGGCGGGATTGTAGGTCACGTTGGCGGACATCCTTCACAACAACAGGTCGGCCGAAATTCGTCGCGCGCGCTTGGAGGATCGAGTGGCGCCGGTGTCGACGACGGACGAGAGTGTGGGATACAGAGAGAAATGTGGGAAGATGAAGAGGAAGCCGGTGTGAGCCTCCGGGGGCTTGACTACCTGGCCTTCCGTGCTGCCCTGACCCAGGTAAAATGAACTTTCCGATCGGCGAGCGCATTTAGAAGGCGTGGGCCCTCGCTGCGGGATTCTGGCCGCACCTGGAGATGTTCGGAACCCTTCCTCGTTGCCACGATGGGAAAAGGAGGGAGTCCTGTTCCTTGAATCTGCACGATCGTCGTTGTTGGAACGTTTGACGAGGTGGCCAAGGTGGCCCCATAAACCGCCGGGGACGCTGAACCTTCGGGCCTGGCGTGCGGTCCCGGCGCTTGACGTTTCTGTGGAGCTGAACAAAGGGAGCTATAAGGGCAGACGAAAAGTGCTAGAGGATGTAGGGAACTCTCCGCCTGTTCTCTTGATTTGTGGGGGGTACGGCCACTGAGGGAGTTGTTCTCAAACCACATTGTAGGCCACGTGCGTTTCTAGGCTACAACTCCGTGTTCCATTGACTGTCTACGGCTTCTCATCATCGACTGAAGGGACCCTTTACTTCATATCCAAGCTTCCTTCTTTCTGTCACGGACTTGCCGACTCCGCCAGGAGAGCTACTTCTCACAGACGTTGGCGAGCCCATGATCCCAGGTGTCGGCGGCGTGATCTGGACGGCTGGAGTGGGCGGTGTACCGGGAGACGAGCCGAGGGATGAATGTGAAGCAGGCGAAGATGGAGAGTTTCGGTGACCAACTTCTTCGTCCTCCGACTCTAGTGGCCGCAGAGACGGTGCTGGAGGTTTCGGAAGGAACGATCGTACGAGCGCGAGTGTGGCGGCAAGCGTATGAGAGACGCGGGTGAGAGGCTGAGAAGAAACACAAGCGAGGTACTCTTGTAGGTCGGCTTGAATCTTCGCTGAAGACTCTTTGTGCGGGTACTCGGCGACTTCTGAGACGAGGGCGAGGCCGCCGCTGTAAGGCGTCGGAGACACGTCAGTGCGTCCTTGAGGGGGCGTCGACACCTGAGCGGGAGAACAAACGTGATGGAGAGCGTCAGACTCAGTGAAGGTTTAGCAAGCGCGATTGGAGACCCTTGGTAGCTCAACAGCTTCCCTGTAGGCACGAGATCAATGTTAGTCGACAGACAACAGAAGTACAGGAAATGGGAACGGACGGGCATGGAGATGCGCGATTTTGCGATGGAACTTGGCGTCCTCCTTCGTCGGCGCCACCCCTCTCACGATCAACGGCAGATGCAGCTGCACAAAAACGTACGAAACAAGCAACGCCGCGCCATTCCGCATCGCCCCCGTCCCGCACTTGCCCTGGCGACAAGCGGCAAGCTCCGCCTCCAGCTGCGTCAACGCGGCGTGCCACATCATCACTTGCTCCTGGTAAGGAATGGAGGTGGGAGTAGGACTGAGGTATGCGTTGTTGATCTCTTCGAGGACAGAGGCAGCTTTGAATATAATAGTGGAGGGGTGGAGTTGACGGATGAAGGGGATGGGGATCGACCCAAGAGAGTAGTTCCTTCCGAGGAGCGAGCGGGTGAGGCTTACCAGCAGAAGGTTAGCTTGGCCATTAAAAATTCATAAAAAAAGAAAGAGTGGGACCCACGCCTCGGTAACGAGGAACGCCTCTCCCAGTCGACAGCGCACGTCAAGTTCCTCCGGCCGGAGCAACACTCCGGGCGGAAGTGGCGAGTTGAGACCGAAGAGGAGCACCATTTTGGCAATCTCGGTAGACACATTATCGAGGCTCGCCAAGTGTCGGCCGTCGCCATCGCTGAGCCACCACACCTTTAACAGAAGGAGGGCACGGAGCGCTTCCAATGTCGGCGCGGTCTGGAAGTCTGCGAGGAAAATCACCGAAGGTGATCCGTGTCAACACCGTTGTTTCCACCAGTGGTAAATTGAAGTAAATTGAAACGCACTGGTCTGAGCGATCAATCCCGTCGCACATCGGATCCACGTCCTCGCCAATGTAGTGCCGCCAGGAACGACGGCATGGTCCGGCGGCAACCCCTGAACCCCCAACGCCGCAACAGCGAACAAGCTTCCCAGCCAGAAAGGGTCCGCCGAGCTAGCCGGCCCATTCCACACCGCGTCGCATTCACATTGGAATCTAGTCGGATCGACGAGGAGACAGATGTCGGCCGAATGCGCGTACGTGCCGATGAGGAACCCGGCTTGAGGGCGTTTCGGGAGACAGGAGAAGATGAAGTCGAGGTCGAGGGGTTGCGAGCGGTCGAAGATCTGGGTTGGGGTGGTTGTGGTTGGGAACGGGATTTCGGAAGCCGGATGGAGGTCCGGTTTTTGGAACTTTGGTGCGTGCGTTCGTGGTGGTCGGCCTCCGTTAGCTCCGCTCTGATACGATTCCCCGTCCACATGGTGGTTGTTGGGAAGGAGAAAAGTTACCCACAAATCTTGATGCAATCTCGAGTGATGGATCAGCGAAAGGTGAGCGAGTAAGGAGCTCAGAAACGGAGGTTTGTTTCGGCTGGACGACTTTGTCGAGCGACGGCTTGAAGTTGTCGGCGGCGTGGACGGCTTGGAGGATCTCGGCGAGCTTGTCCGATGGCATGCGGGCTACGGTGCCGGTGGGGTCCAAAGCAGAGAGGTCGTATATGAGGTCCATTGGGTGGTGGGGGGACGGAGGCGGTGGTCGTAAAGCTATTCGGGGTGTACGTGGTGAGGAGCAGCTGGAGGGAGCAGAACGTCACTCTGCGTTGTAAATGTAGACGACTTTAAAGTGACAGTAAAAACGTACAGTATATCCAGATGTGCGAACCAATAGCCTAGGATGTCGTGGTTGGGAGGAGAGAAAAAGAGGACAGAGCAAAATGCGACGACCGGCCTCCGCCGTCAACCCCCCTGTCGGAATCGGCCGGACTTGGCCCAAAGTCTACGGTAGCCGACAGACCCACAGACATCTTACACTGCCCTACCAAAAGAAAGACTCCGAACAACAGCTTGCGCCCTCTGTGGATGGTTTGTGGTGGGAGGGACGAGAAATTGCCCGACCGCGCCAGCTTACTGCTGGGTTTTAGGTGAGGTGTACTACAGTCTCCGAGATAAGAAGCGGCCAATCTAGCACCGTACTATCAACTTTATTTCAGGAGAGAGAGGGACGTCCTGAATCGAGCCCAGTGCGGCGTGCGTACGTGTCCTGGAACATCTGCTGACCTTGAGCCAGCCCAGGCTGTGCTTGCACCGTGCGGTCGACAATCGAGACCGAAATGTTGGCAACAATTCTCCGCACCTTCGATGAGAGTCCTGAGCTGAGCAGCAGTTTTACAGAAACTAGACGTGCGCACCTTACGAAGACGGGCTGACAACGTGCCGTCGAGCACGAGAGCTATGCCGCTCACGGGGAATGGAAGAAAGGGAATGACCACTAGGAGGGTTGAAGTCCTGTCCAGCACTTTGAGTGAGCCCACATCTTTACGCTGTGGAATTCGGAAGAGTTTGAGAATGACACGTGGCGCGGTTTGCGGCCCAGATCGCCCCTCCGCGCGCGGCCCCTGGTTGTCAACAAGCCGTCACCGCCGTCCGCGCGCGATTCGACTCGATACTCGCACATCGATAACTCTCTATAGCAACATTTACCTAGCTAGAATAGCGATAACAATACTTCGCACCAACTCGTAAACGAGGGAAGGAGCCGAGTACGAGAGGAAGGACGGCGAAGGAAGCGATGCACCAGCCGTTCAGCGTCGCCGAGGTCATCCCTGCCGCAACACTCGGCAAGGATGTCGTTACAGCTGTATTGCTCCATGGTAAGCTCACAAGCGTTCATCCCTTACAGCACGGCTGATCCATGGCTCGTGCGAACGTACAGCGAACCGCGTCATCCTGGGGACGGACAAGGGCGCGCTGCTCGTGTTTGACCTTGCGATAGCATCGACGAGCAGCAGTATGTCCATCATCTGTCTGCTGGAATTAAACAGAGCTGACAGTGTATGTAGCACCACCACCAGCAACTCTGGTCTCGCGACACGACGGCTTCGCGAAGAAGGCCATCGACCAGCTCGGAGTGATCAAGGAGCTCAACGGGTTGCTGTGCCTCTCAGGTGAGCTCATGAGCCATCCAGATACTGTCACAATCTAACAACTTCATCCAGGCGGCGACCTGACACTCCACCAATTCCCCAACTTCGAGCTCCTCTCGACCTTCGCGCCCCAGACCCGCGCCTCCGCCTCCCTCTTCGTCCTCTCCACAATCATTCGCAACGCCCTTCCACCTCCAAAACGCACCTCCACTCAACCTCCATCCTCAGCCCCAGAGATCCACTCAACCCTCGCGATAGCATGCAAGCGCCGTCTCCTCCTCTTCAGCTGGATCGACGGCGCATGGAACCCGCCCTCCGAGCTCGCCCTTCCGCACCAGATCAGAGGAATGGCGTTCGGGGAGGGAGAGAAGCAGAGGAAGATTGTCGCGGGGTTCTCGACGGGCGAGTATGGCATCGTGTCGCTCCCGAGTCCAGGCAAGAGTGCGCCTGCTGGTGGGGCAGGTGCGGGTGCGGGGGAGGGACCGACGTTAGGGGAGCTGTTCACGCCCGCTCTGCCGCCGGCTTTGCTTGCTGCTGCGTCAGCTACGAGTACGTCTGCAGCACCAGCTCAAGCGAGCAAGTCGGCAGGGTTGGGCGGGTTTGGAGGACTAGCGAAAGCCACGGGGTTGGGTGCGCTCGCGAGCTTGAGTAGCCTGGGTGGTGTAAAGGTCGAGAAGAACGTGGTGGTCCCGATACCACAGAAGGTGGACAAGGGGAAGAAGGTGGGGGATAGGGGAGGGAATCAGGAGAAGGACCCGGCGGCATGGTTGAGTGGGAAGGAGTGGGGGTGGGCAGAGGGACAGGCTGGAGAGCAGGAGGTGCTGCTTGTTCGCGAGAGTGAGTCTTTCGTTCATGTTGGAGGTAGTGAAGTGAGGGTGGATTGCTGACGCCCGCTTCTAGACCTGGGACTGCCGCTCACCGTCTCCGGCAAGCTTCGACCTCTTCCAACCAGCTCAACCTCCCAAACCATCGTCCACCCTTCCGCACCACCACAAGCGATCATCTACCCTACAGCCGCTGACGAAGCTCTCGTCGCACCTCCATACGTCCTCACCGTCCTCCCTCAATCCGACTCCAAATCCACGCCCGCTCTCGCCGTCCACGCGATCGACTCGCTCAATGCCGTCCAAACCCTCCACATCCCACCACGACCAAGCTCCGCAGATAGCGACGAGGAATCAACATCGACATCTGACTGTACAACGACAGCCAAGTTCCTCACTGCAGCCTCGTCGGCACCTCAGCCTCCGTTGATCGTGCTCACGACCACGTCATCACCGTCTGGGTCAGAGCAGACGTTGTGGGTCGTCACGATGAGGAGTTGGGAGTCGCAGATCGAGGAATTGGGGCAGAAGGGTGCATGGGAGGAGGGTATTAGGCTGGTGAGAAGGTCAGGTCAGGGTGGAACGGATCTGCCGGTAGGTCCTCTTGACTAGTGCTTCACGTGCGTGCCATACTGATCCCCAGAACGCAGCCACGGCTTCTCCGTCGACTCGCCATCCTCCATTCCTTGTCCCTTTTCAACGAGCGTCACTACGACCTCGCTATCGACGCCTTCATCTCCCTCGACCTGACGCCCGCCAAGATCGTCTCGCTCTACCCCGAACCAATCTCCGGCAAACTCTTTCTCGAGGATGCCGCGAAGGAGGAGGTCTATGGTGGCAGGTCGCATGATAAAGTAAGAGAGGCTATTGAGGAAGCGATTGTGGCGGAGGAGCAGGAGACGGAGAGAAAGGATGGGGACGAGGAGGGTGGACCAGCGACGGCACCGTCGACGCCGACGAAGAAGAAAGTTGAGGATGACGATAACGCGTCGATCATGTCGGGGAAGGGTGGTGGGCTCTTGAAGGGAAGTAAGAGCTGGATGAGGGAACATCTCAAGCACGAGGGGCATGGTGAAAGTGTGGATCCCGCAGGTGTGTCGCTTTTGTTTTCGGAACAGCATCCACATTGTGTACTGACGCATGGCTTTGTAGTCGAGGCCCAACGCAAAGCGAAACTCGAAGCCCAAAACTTCGCCAAATCGGCCGACGTCCTCATCCGCTACCTCACCGACCGTCGACAAAAATACGCTCAAGCCCTTGCTTCCCTCCTTCCCTCCTCTCGACCGTCCCCGAAATCACCACGCCCAAGAGCATCCGGCGCTGAGCTGCTGGAAATTCCCGACGTCCCTCTCACGGAGCTGAAGCCCGACCAGCTGGCGAGGGTCGCTCAGGTCGTTGATACGGCGTTGTTTAGGAGTTATCTTGCTACGAAGCCGGTCATGGTGGGCCCGTTGTGTAGGATTGAGAATTGGTGTGAGGTCGAGGAGGTCGAGGAACTGCTGTTGACGGCCAAGGTACGTCTCGTGCATTTCCTTTCTTTAAGGTAGGGAGCTGACGTGTTGGGGTTGCAGAAATATCGCGAGCTCTTGGATCTCTACAATGGGAAGAACATGCACGAGAAGGCGGTCAAGCTCCTCCGACAGTAAGTTCTTCGTCTGCACGGTCGTGGGTCATTGCTGATAGTCGTCACAGAATGAGCGAGGACGAGGACGATCCAGAAGAGAAGGTCGGGGACACCGTTCGGTACCTACAGAAGCTCGGTGGCAGTCACGTCAAGCTCATTTTTGAGAGCTCGAAGTGGGTATTCGAGGTCAGCAAGTCGGCAGGACTCGAGGTGCGCTTCCCCCAACTCAACGTCAGGCGTGCCAGTCTCATCGACAATTGTTTCTTAGATCTTTATCGCGGACCTCGAGGAAGTCGAATCGCTGCCACGACATGATACGATGCACCATCTCGAGAAGATTGGATCTGATGTCTGCGCGACGTACCTCGAGCACATCATTCACCAGCTCGGAGAGGAAGGCGCTGAGTTCCACGAGAAGCTCATCGAGCTCTATCTCGCTGCTGTCCACCCTCCGAATAAGAACCGTGAGCTTCACCAGCTCTTTGAGTTGTCATCAGAAACTGATCTTCTCGAACGACAGCCGACGCCGACGAGGCCTACCGAAAGCTTCTGGAGTTGCTCGAGTCGTCGACCTCGTACCGAGCGGATCGAATCCTCGGTAGACTGCCCTCGGACGACATGCATCAAGTCCGAGCAATTCTTCTCGGGAGACTGGGACGACACGAGGGCGCGCTGCAGATCTACGTTTACCAGCTGAACGACCACGCCACGGCAGAAGAGTACATGGCACCCTCCTCTCCTTGCTCGTGGCATCGTCGCCGCGCTGACCACTTATTTCCTCAGGTACTGTCGACGGGTTTATGACTCTGACCCTTCCATGCGATCCACCATCTTCCACCTCCTGCTCCGAATCTACCTCCGACCCCGCCCCTCCCACCCGCTCCTCTTCGGTCCCGCGCTCTCCCTCATCTCCGCTCACGCGTCCTCGATAGACGCCGTGGAGGTCTTTGAACTCCTCCCACCTCTCGTCGCTCTCAGTGATCTCAAAGTGTTTTTGGAGAAGACGTTGAGGAGGAGTGGGGAGCGAGCGAGGGAAGCGAAGATTGTCAAGGGGATTAGTAAGAGTTTGGTCGAGGCGGAGGAGAGGGAGGTGGTGGACCTTGAGGAGAGGAGGGTGAAAATAACAGAGCAGAGAGTGTGAGTCCGCTTTCTCTGCTCTGTTCTGGGACGTGGTCTGATGCTTCGTTTCAGGTGCCCGAACTGTCACAAACGACTTGGAAACAGCGTCATCGCGATTCATTCGCCTCGGTGCGTTCGCCTTTCATTCTTTCTATTACTGGCATTTACTGACGAGCTATGTGGTGATTTTCAGTGGGGAAGTCACTCATTACCAATGCAGAGAGGAGTTTCTTGCGTCTCGGAACACGTTGTAGAAACGATGCAACTCGAACCACTCTTTAAGGATGAATTTGGAAATGCGGAACTTGTATTGAAGCTCTGGAAGCAGAAACTCCAGACATCATTGAGACCACAGCACTTTTAGCATGGCCGAGGTCGACATTAAATGTGCTGGCGACCTCCACCAACGGCGAAACTTGGGGTACAGTACGCTCGCTGCTCGCTTCTCTGCTTCTCACGCCAATCTTGCACGGCAGAGATGGACACGAATCCCCTCAATTCGAAGGTACTTTCGCAAGTTCCACCATCGAAACACCTGTCACCCGACATCGCCGTTCTGAACGGCATCCCCACTCGCACCCCCCACCGTCCTCCACCGCAAGAGTCGACGCGATCCGGGTTCACGCAAACGTCCGCCATCGGCAAAGCGCTCGGCCGAGCCAGACGGTGCCTAGTGACGGGGTGGCCATCACCAGCGAATCGATTCTGTCGTGTCCTTGGAGCGGCCCAGGAGCCGGAGCAGGGGTCGCGGACGCCGGAGCAGGAGAAGCAGGAACGCGTCCAGCGGGATCGGGTGAAGCATGGCATTGTAAGTGTCAGAATTGTATGCTCCTGTGTGACAAGCTATCGCTCCTAACCCTCCAGCTCAGTCGGACCTCGTGAGACAGCTCGGCATCGTGAGTCTTGCGTTCCAGGACGTGGACGCGTCCGAAAACATGATCATCCGTCAGTCGCACAAGCCTATATTTTTCCGCCTACTGGACAGTTACTGATACACTGTAAGCACACCTAGTCGATCGGAGCCTCCACTTCATGATGGACAAGTTCAACGTCTTCGCCCTCGTCCCCTCCCTCCGCCACTTGACTGAGCTCGAGGACCACCTGACTGAGCGCAAGGAGTGGTGCGAAAGGCACCCCGCTTTTCCGGGTGTTCTCATTTTGGATGTACGTAATTTCTTAGCGTAGCGTCACCGCACAAACACGGGCGAGCTGACCCAGCGTGCCACTAGCAAACTCAAGAGTGCCTCAGCAGCCCCGAGCTCGACCTCCTCCTCTTCCACCCAGCCTTGCTCTTCCCCTCCGGCCAAGCGACTTTCTTTGAACCACTTCCCACCCCGCTTGCCACTTCCGCCGATGCTGGTCCCACCCCTTCGACTTCGAGCCCATCAGCACCGCCTCCGATCCCGTCGCCAGCCCCGCCTCCTTCTACCGACGGCCACGCAGTCGACTACATCGTCAAAGACGGCCAACTCTTCTACAAAGACCACCCCGACACTCCCCGACCGCCATTCAAAGCCGCCGAGCCCGGTCCCAACCCTCTTCTCCTCGTCATCCTCGCCTACGCCTTCCTCCGCGACTACGAGAAGTACTACCGCTTCTCGGACCTCTCGGAGCACTCTCAGCAGCTCGCGAACAAGGTCAGGGCGATTGGGGATCTTTTGGTTGGCGTGGCCTCAGGCCTCAGGCCTCAGAATGACTCCGACACGGACGAGCAGCCGGACGAGGCGTCGGATGAGGATCGGGATACGGGTCGCGGCAAGGAAGGAGGAAGAGGAGGCTATGGTCGAGGCGGTGACAACGAGCAGCCGTCTGGCGATACGCCCGCACCTCCCGCCAAGCGAACCAGGACGACCAGGACGACGACCGGAGTTCGTGGTGCAACGGCTGAAGGCGGGATGGAGAGGTACCTCGGAGCGGAGAGTGGAGAAGAGCTCGGAGCGGAAAGTGAGGAGCAGTTCGAAGATGGGAGTGAGGAGGAGGGGGTGTATGATGAGGAGGAGGCGTACAGAGTGCGACTTGCGCGAGGAGCGTACGGAGCCGAGCAGATCCGAGATGGGACTGTCAGTGGAGAGGATTTCAAGCGCTCGTTTGTGGATATGATTTTGGCTAGGCAGAGGGTGCAGGAATGGCCAGCTTTGCTTTTCAGACCGTCTTTCTGCTCGTTCACGGCTTCTCCTTGCGGTCCATCTCCTCCAACTCAAACTCCTCGTCTTCGAGGCCCAACTCTTCCTCCCAATCACTATCGTCGATTTCTTGATACTCTCCTGCATCGTCGGCGACTTCCCTGCCTTCGATCTTCTCGTCTATACAACCCGCACGCGAAACACGTCAGCTCACACTGGTGGTGCACCAAAACAAACGAAGAACGGAACGCACCATCCTCCGCGTCCAGCACGACCAACCAGATCAACTTGTCACTCCTCAGCTCATCCTTCTTATCCTCCGTCGCAACCCGCCTCTCCACCCTCCTCGTCCTCTTGCCCTCCTTACTGCCCGCTTTCGGCATGCGTCCTCTAGCAACCCTCCTCTCATCCCTCCACGCCCTCTTCGCCTCCCTCCGCCCATACTGCCCACTCAACACTTGCTCCCTACTAACCGGTTCCGCTCGACCCTCCCTCGCGGCCAACAACCTCCTCCTCTGCTCGAGCGCGCTCTCCTTCCTCCCGTCTTTCGATTTCCTCAACTTGATCGCAAACTCGGACGCCTTGTCCATCAACCCCGTCTTGGGCTTGACCTCTGGCAACCTCTCATACTCGAGCTCCGCAATCAACCCAGCAGCGATGAACTCGTCCGCCTTCCGCCCGCTAATCCCTCCTCTGCCTCCCTCTCCCACGCTACTCGTCCCTGCATCGACCCTCTCAGCGGGCTTCGAGAACCGCCTGACGAACCCCTTCACGATCGGGAGATGCAGTCCCACGAGCTGAGCCGTCGATCCAATCGCAGCGAGTTTGGAGGCAGTGGGAATGGCTTTCGTCCTGTCCCTGGAAGCGAGTTGGGTCACGGCTGGGGTCTTGCACAGTCGGACGCGGAGGCCGAGCGGGGCAAAGAAAGTCGTGTTGGCGTGGACGAGGTATTTGTCCGTCAGGGTTTTGGAGATGATGTGTTGGCCCGTTTGGGCGGCCGCTGATTGAGGGAAACACGTGGTGTGGTTTGCGTTAGTACGGGTGGAGGAGGGAAGGGGGAGGAAGCGACGAACTCTGTACGATTATACCAGCGATCATGCACCACATGTTTGGGACGAAGCCGACGACCATGCCCATCTTGTCGACGACTTGGAGGGGTGGGCTACCCATCTATAAATACCCCCACCCAGCCGAGCCAAGTGCGCTAGTCAGCTCCTTCTCGCTCCTCTTATCAAGAAAAGACAGTAAGAAAAACAGCGGGACTTACCAGAGCGATGTTCAAACCATCGACAAACTCGACCCACTGCTCCATGCTCACTCCCCTGTCCGCCAGACTCGGCGGGTAAGCACGCACGATGGGACTGTCGTACGCCATGTTGATCCGAGGGAGCGCGATGATTGGGTCCAGCTTCTTCTTCTCGTCTTCAGTGGTGGTGGTAGTGGAAGGTGTGTATGCAGGAGGAGGGACAGCATCGAATAGCTCGCGCACGTCCGAGTCTGTGAAGATCGGACCGGCGGCGGAGTCGGTACTCGGCGTAGCGGCGCTGGAGGAAGGGACGGGGAGCGACATCGGTCCTGCTGGCTGGCTGGTGGTGGTGGTGGTGGATGGAATAAAAGTAGTGGAAGAAATCGATGAGAGAAGTGAGGGAGGGGAAGGGGAGGAAGCAATCTGAAACGAAACGAAACTCGTCGCGCGTTTGCGGGTCCGCCTCCGCCTCGCACCGAGCGGAACGACGCCTCGCAGTGGCGCGGGGCCGGGCGGACACTCGCACTTTAGGCTCGCACCTTGCACGAAGTTGTTTGTGCCGTCGCCCAAGAGTACAGTACGGCGGCAGAAGGGGTGGCGGAGGTCCGTAGTTTAGTGTTAAGAACCATACTGAGAAACACCGCCGACGAACGCAGAGGGCAGAGCGACATGGGAAACCACGTGTCTCGTTCGAGAGGGCAACGGGCACTTGGGATATCGAAGAGCGGGGATTCTGCATTGCCTATGCTACATGAGTGATGTTGGTTGTTTGCTCGACTGAGCCCGTTCAAGCCTCGACAAAGCCCTTGACCTTGGACAGCCACGAGACGTACTCCCTGCGAAACGTCAGAGAAACGATATCAGTCAGCTTCCGTCAAATGAAGAAAGACAAAAGGCAGAATAAACGGACTGCTGCTCCCTAACGATCCAAAAAAAAGATGTCAATTTTGAAGCATAGAAAGAAGAAGAGAGGACGCACTTGTACTCCGCAAGATCAGGAATTAACAAAGCCAAGTTCGAGTCGATACCACGCTCATCCAGGTACGCCTCAAACTCGGTCTGCACCTTCTCGTCCAAGTTCTCAAACTGCTCCCCAAACCAATCTCATCAGCATGCCGAGACAAGCGGAAAGGGAGGAAGGCGCACCTCAGGACCAAGGTAGAGACCCTGGCGCTTCCAGTCGTCTTCGGACGAAAGACCGGTCGCGAGCTTCTCGTCCTGGTAGTGAGACACGTTCGAGATGGTGAAGAATCCGTCTGCATGCACATAAGGATCGTCAGCCTCCCGGCTCCGACCTCAAACCCCCCACATCTCGCACGTGCTCGACAACAATCTCTAGAAAGAAAGACAGAGGACGCACCCTGAGCGACAGCATCAATCACCAACGCGCCCTGCCCTTTGCCCTCTTTCGTAACAGTGATGTTGACCTCGATAGGGAAACTGTTCTCCGTCTGGCCATGGTGCGCCTCGTCTCCCTCCGCGAGCTCGTTCTCGGCAGGAGCGAACTCCTCAGCCTGCTCAGCGTCGAGGTCCGAGATGGAGAAGATGACGCGGATGCTGAGTGATGGCAGAAGAGGGTTAGAAGGTCGAGGGAGGAGGAGGGGAAGGGACGACGTACTTCTCGTTGCCGAAAGTACGCGTAAGGGTCACCTCGTCGGCCCCCGGGGTGTTGGCAATCTGGTGGTTCCATCACTATATTTAATATATCTGCCAGTAAGTGGAAGAGAAGGGAACAGGCGTACAGTCCAAGTGCCCTCAGCCTTGAACTCTTGCAAAAAAGCTGGCTCGTCGGGCTCGAGCGCCTCCTGCTCGTACTGCAGCTCCTCCTGAAGCTTCGCCGAGAGTGGGGCTGGTTCCAACACGTTGGTTAGAGTATGGTAAAGGGTAGGAAGGTGGGTGGGACGCACTGACGTCGCGGCGAACGGCGGACGCGTGCAGCGCTCGGAGAGGAGCAGGAGCAGCCGCACGGAGGACCGAAGGACGGAGAACGCCAGCAGCGGCAGCGGCGGGCTGGATGGCCCTGGTGGCCTTGAGTGCTGTTCTGGTGGCGCGAAGCATGACTAGAAAAAAGTTGATGCAAGTTGTGGGCGGGAGGTGGACGTCGGAAGCTGAAAGTCGCGCGCGCAACGCCGCTGTCCCCTTGCTCGCCTTCCGTCCACGTCGTCCCTCCAGAGCCCGCACCTTCGCCTCCTCCTCCCCTCCAGCCCCAGTCTACGAAGAGGATTCACGATGGACGACCTCGAATCGAACCCGTTCAGCGAGGAGTCGCTCCAGTCGCCGTCCCAGTCGTTCGTGCACTCTCCACCAACGGCGCACGAGCACGACGCCCCCAACTCGGCGTACCAGGTCGAGGAGCCGCAGAGCGAGTTTGGCGATTCCCCCAGAGTACAGCAGCAGCAGCAGCAGCAGAGGAGGGCGTCGGTCGAGACGGTAGCGCCGCCAAAGGACTACATTCAGGTCAGTCCAATGGTCCCCGTCATCACGGCTGCTTCGCTCTCGGCGTTCCTGTTCGAGTTGGACGGTGTGGAGTGGGAGACTGCAGAGCGCAAATGGATGAGGTTGAACGGGGGGTCAGAAGGAGCACTGTTTGCTGGAGGTCCAGGTACGAGGTGACACTGGGGCGGCGGTGGGGCTCATGCACGGTACTGCCTTGCGCCTCCACCCCTCGACAACTCACACGGCGGCCTGAAGGACGGATACGAATAGACCTGCTACCACTGATTGAATCTGGTGGGCGTCTGTGGCCATCGAGCGATCAGAGCTGGGTGGGCGACCTCGGTCACAGCGGCGTTCGTTGGGCGCACGCGGCACGGCGGGGAGCGGACGGACGTGCAGCGCGGAGGCGACTCAGTTCAGAGCGTGGAAGGTGTTGTTACGGATTGAGTGCTGACGATAGTATCCATATCTGGCTCAACTCTAAACAGATCGTGGATGCACTCAAGACGAGCGAAGGCGCGAGCGCGAGCTACATCGTGTACTGCATCCGCTTCGAGGTGCGTACCTTTCCCCCTCCCTCCACTCTCATCTCTTACGAGCTCTCCACTGACACTCCAACCACATGAACTCATCAACAGGGCGCTGAAGCCCGACGCCGCTACTCCGACTTCTACTCCCTCCGACAAGCCCTCGCCTCCCTC
Organism: Pseudohyphozyma bogoriensis; assembly: GCA_024364755.1. Taxonomy (NCBI): domain Eukaryota; kingdom Fungi; phylum Basidiomycota; class Microbotryomycetes; family Chrysozymaceae; genus Pseudohyphozyma; species Pseudohyphozyma bogoriensis. Next base: position 117,981 of record JALBUQ010000058.1, read on the forward strand.
CACCCCTGCTACATCGTCCCCCCACTCCCTCCCAAAAACTCTCTCTCGTCCTACGCCATCGCCGGCACGAACCCCTCCAAAGCCAAAGAAGACGCCGCTCTCATCTCCCGCCGTCGACGAACCCTCCAAGTCTTCCTCAACCGCTGTTACGCCCACAAGGTCCTAGGCTCAGACCGCACTTTCCGACGCTTCCTCGAACCGAACCTTCCCTGGTCCGAAGTCCTGCACACTCCACCTGTCACCCTCATCCCTAAGAACCTCCTCAAGGCCCCCTCCACCGACCCAACGAACGCCGACCTCCTCACGCTCTTCAACTCCCTCCCTATCCCACCGGCCGGAGCAGGTCTCCAAAACCCCGATCAACGATTCCTGGACTCGGAGGCATTCACAGCAAAGTTCAGCTCGCATTTGAGTGGGAGTATGGAGAAGGTCAATCGGAGGTTGATGAAGAGGTGGACTGAGGCTGCGGCGGATTGGGGGGAGATGGGCGGGGGCATGAATGGGTTTGCATTGAGGATGGGGGAGGATGGGAGTGGTGGACTGGAGGAAGCGACGGAGAAGGTTGGCATGGCGGTTGATGGTGGTTATACGAACACTAACGCGATGGTAAGGTTACGCTGCCCTTGAGGAGAGTGCGGGGGAGAGGTTGTTTACTGACGTGGCATGTTGCGTGCAGCTCGCGGCATGGGAACGAGAGTTCACGGAACCCCTCGCCGAGTACACCCAATTCTCCGCCATCATCAAAACGCTCCTCAAATACCGTCACCAGAAGCACGTCCAGTACGAGATCACGCGCGAGCTCCTCGAGAGCAAGAGGGGGACGCTGGAGGAACTCGAGAGGAGTGAGACGGAGGCTAGGCGGTTGGAGAAGGCGTTGGAGAGGGTTAGGATCATGGGCGATGATGGGGGGACTGAGAGGGCGCTGCCGAGACCCGAGGGCGAGGGGAGTGAGGGGTCTGGCGGGGAGGCGACGACGCAGGGTCAGCAGCGGGAGCAGCAGTCGTTGTCTGCCTTGTCGGCATCGACTTCGAGTGGGAGGAGGAGTGGAGGAGGGTTTTTGGGAGCGTTGACGCATACGTTTCAGGGGATGGTGGATGCCGACCCGGAGTCGTCAAGGAGGAGTTCGATCGGCAAGACGAGGGAGTCGATCCACGAGGTTCGTTTTTCCTGCTGTTCCTTGCTTTTGAGGAGAAGAAGATTTGGACGCTGACAGTGATCGTGATCTATCGTCGCTTTCACACAACAGCTCGACGACGCGCTCAAGGCTCTCACGTCGGACCTCCAATTCGCGTCCCGAACGATCCAGAGCGACCTCGATAGATTCCAGAGGCAAAAAGTCAACGACATCAAGGAGATGTGCGTCGATTTCGCCAAGTTTCACAGAGATTGGTCGTCCAAGGTCCGTTCCTTTCTCCAATCTTCTTTTGCAGGCGGCAACTTTTTTTGACGAGGTGCTGATGGTGGATGCCGGATGATAGAACCTCGCGATGTGGGAGGAGGCGAAAGCGGCCATTGATGCTATCGAGGCTGATACACCTGAACCACCGACCGAGACGGTGGCGTAGTGAGCTAGGAGGAGGGGAAGGAGTCAAGTCGGATCTGTGTTGTTTGTGCGAAGAGGTAGATCGAAGGTAGATGTGAGACGAGGAGGTCCGGACTGGATACGAGCATGCTTTTCATTCTTCTTTTTTTCCGCTTTTCAAGTTTTCTCCCTCTAATTGTCAATGTACAACTCTCATGATGGACGTTCTTCGAGCAACCGTATGGACCGCGGCGCGCGAGAGGACGGGACAGGCGAGGAGGCAACGTGGCGCGAGAAATCACAAGAGAGAGAGAGGCTACTGCATGGTTGGTACAACATGAATACATTCACAGTTCTATCTACCCGCAAAGTGGATGGTCACTCCTTCCCCTTCCTCTCCGTCCTCATCACCGCGTCCTCGTCCTTACACCACGCGGCATACAACGCTCTCACGCCCTCCGCAAGCCTCTTCTCCTCAAGCTTACTCGAGTTGTCCAGCCTGTGACCAAGACTATGAGCTATCTCAAGGCTCACATGGAGGGAAAAGAGCCTTAGAGAGACGCACCACCCCGCCAAAGCCTCAGCGACGCCCTCGATCCTAAAGAACTCGGTCTGCTTGCCTTCTTCGACGACCTCGATCTCTTTCCTCAACTCTGCGTCGGGCCACACGCTCAGCACTGCAGCCCAGGAGCTCAGAGCGCCCGCTAGGTCGTCATCGTCTCCCTCCTCATCCTTCTGTATTCTCCTCTGCGACGACTTCGATCGTCGCATGTGTCCTCCACGTCCGTCCCCCTCCCCCTCCTCCTCACTATCCTCCATCAAATACTCCTCATCACTCCCACCATCACCCCAATCTCCTCCTCCCTCCTCCCCTCCAGCCACTCCCCCTTTCCCCACCGCCCTTCTCACAAACTCCTCCAAAACCACCTCCCCACTCCTCCCTTCATCCAACGGTACCCTCCTTCCCAACAACATTCTCCCTGCACGATCGGTCCTACCATAAGCAGTAACGAGGTACTCCCATGCGTCTTCTAGGGAGGGGAACGCGCGGTGTAACGAGCGCCAGATGAGGGAGGAGGAGGAGGAGAGTAGCTGTTTGAGATGCGTGGCGACGGAGGGGAGCGCGAGAGAGAGAGGCGAGGTGGGGTCTTCGGAGTCAGAGTCGGAGTCGAACTCCTCGATGGACTCGTCTTCGTCCTCTCCTCCGGCTCCGGTGGGTTGGGGTCGCGAAGCGGAGTTCGGGGGGACCTTGCTAGCGAACCACTTTACCACGTCCTGCATCACCTCCCTCCTCCACTTCCCTCCAGGACTCCCACTCAGCGCTTCTAAGACCCTCAACAGACTCTGCACCTCCTCCTCTTCCTCAAACAGCTTCACGGCGATCCTCCACTCCTCTTCTCTCGGCTGGTTCGCGGCGGAGGGGTCAAGTACTCGAGAGCGGATGAAGGGGAGGAGAGTAGCGGAGTGGGCGGGTGAGAGTTGGGAGTACAGGATGAGGGTAGGACGGGAGTAGAAGGAGGTAAGACGGGTGTGGAGGAGCGCGCGGTGGAGGGTAGGAATGCGGGCTGGAGGAGAGGCAAGGGTGGGTTAGAGGGAGATAAGAGGTGGGAGGAAGAGGAAGCAAACCTTTCATGTCGGGGGTTACTGATGTGTCGTCAAGTGAATTGCCAGAGGTGGTGTTTCCTGCTGGATTCAGCATCACAAACGCATTTAGTCAGCCACGTGTCCCATTCACGCTTTAGTTCCCGACTTGTGAGTGAAGAAGGACGACTCACCATCTTCGCTTCTCACAAACTCCATCACAGCATCCATCAACTCCGTTTTTTCAAGAAAGTCGATAATATCCTGCACGACGTCCTCTTCGTCTTCAGCGAGAGAGGCGAGCAACAGGTCGCGCCATAGTTTCGAGAGCAGCGGGAGGAGGGGAGAAGGAGAGTAGACTGGTGTTGAGGAGGTTGGTGAGGTAATGGTGTAAAGTAGTGATGCTGTAGTCGCGGACGCGGTCGGTAATCTAGCGAGCACGAGAACGGATCAGCTTCACCGAATAAAGTCCGATCGCTACTCCTACTCCACAGACAGTCAGCTCAGGCAAGAATGGAAACGAAGCGCACCTCGACTGACACTCTTGCAGCACTTTGACACCCTCATGGCAAGCCTCCATCGCTTTCGCTGCTGCCTCGAACTCCCTCCTTCCCTTGACCGCGACGTCGTAAACAACGCTCAACCATGCGAGAATCTCGTCGGTGAGGACTTTCAAAAGCTCGCTCTGCTCTCGTGGTCAATGTTAGACACTCGAAACTACTGGAGAGTCGGGTGATAGTGAGAAGGTACGCACCGAGCGCTCTTCGCCGTCCCTCCAGCTGAGCCTGACTGCATCGAGCAGCTCGTTCCCGAGCCGAGTGAGCTTCGCGCGGTGCTCTTCGAGGTTGACCTCGGAGGTGGCCATTGGAGTATCATGATCCATCGTGGATCCCTCAGGCGTATGTCCTCAGGGGTGTTGGGATGGGAAGGGAGGAGGCGGAGCTCGGAGGTGCTGGAGAGCGAGAGCTCGGTCGGCGAGGCAAGAGGATGGTATGAAGCTCAGAATGAACTAGAATGAGTGTCTTCGAAGTAGCTCGGATAATTGATGCAAGAAATGGATGTCGAGGACGTCGGTGTCGGAAGCCAACCAACGCCTCGGATTCCCTTCAACTCGCAAAGTCGCCGCTCGAAGTCGCGTCCTTGCCTTGTCCTCCTCCACACAAGTCGCATCACTTTCGATCCAACGATGAGGCTTCCACTCGTGCCAGTATCGAACCTCAACACCACAGGCTCGTCATCCTCCCCACCACTCGCATTCATCGACGAGGAGCCGTTCATCGTCGAGCTCCAGGGCTCGCTCGAACTCCATGGCGCGGCGCCCGACGAGTCGCAGGACATGAGCGACGTCGTTGTGGGCAAGATTGACCTCTCTGAACCCGTTCGTCCCCCCTCCTTCCTCCCACCACTTCTGTCACTACTCTCTCGCGAAGCCGGCGCGTCCTCCAGAGCTAACCCTTCAAACGCATCGCGACGCGTTTCGTCCTTGTCAACAATCCCCTCCAGACCAAGCCGATCCTCCAAATCGCGCACCACCGCCTTGAGGGCAAACTCGTGTCCCTCTCTGAACCTTACGCTCTCCTCCGCACGACCCCTGCTCCGACAGCACCGACAGTCCCAGCAGCACCAGTCGCAACGCAGGACATCACGTCCTCGCCGCTCAAGGAACGTGGGAAGGACAAGGACGATGAAGAGGTCACGCCGCCAAAGATTGAGATTGTGAGCTTGGTGAGGAGGAAGATTGTGTTTAGTAAGAGGCCGGAACCGCTAGTCACGCTGAGCTCGGAGCTGTAGAGGGGTGGTGGAGGAGAGGAGGACGCGTTTGTTGTACGACTTGAGGGATGAGGGAACGCGTCAGATTTTTGGTTGAGGAGAGCTGATGCTTTCAGATGAGAGGTTTGGAGGGAGAAGTACTGTAGCGGTGTTTCCTGTGCGACAGCTCTGGCTTCGTTTCGGCTCCTCGATCCGGCGCACCAAGTCCAGCGATTCGCATCCAGCTCTCCCGCTTCATATTCAAAACTTAACGCCGTCCTGCTCCAAAGCTATTCACTGGCCAAGGCTATCAGTACTCCAAGCACTCGTTCCACCCCAGCTCCGACGCGCGCAGACACTTGCTGACCACGTGGCTCTCGTGTCCTGGCAATTCCTCATGCGTGTGACCTCCTTATGGTTATTCTCCAGCCTTGGGAGCTTCATGACCTCAAGTTTGTGTAGATTTTCTGTCAAGCAGCTCTTCTTCGCTTGCCTTGGTAGCACAACTCTGCCCGAGCTATCGGACGTCCCCGTTTGTCTGTCGGGTTCTCTCCACCTCGGAGAGCAAACGACACAGTCTCAAGCAGTGTTGCAACACTTACTTAGTTGCTGACACTCCGAGCTCGTGCGAAGTATCGTTCGCTAGCTTGCAATCATGCCATCCGTCTCTCGCACCCCCGAGCGAGCAAGACGGACGCTTCGGCTGTAGCACACCATCGAATTCTCAGGCATTACGACTCTCTCCCTCCTCCTTTCTTCGCCTGGATAAAAACCTCCCTTCTTCTTCTACACTCATCTCAGATCAACACACGACAACAATGGGCAACGCCACTTCCACTCCTACCAGCCGCTCCACCGACGAAGGCCTCGTTTCCTCTGGCGGCTCCGAACTAGCCGCAACACGCCCTTGGATGGATCGAGGTCTCGTTACCGGACCAATTCGAAAACGTTGCTCAGCGTGGGGGTTGTACACGTTCTTGCTCGTCGGAGTGAGTCGCTTTTGGCTTCGTTTCGAAACTCTGGCCACTCCAATCATCGGTTGGCCACGGGTTGGACTAATGGAAGCTAATCCAAGCCTCTTTTGCACTATTGTTTTTTGAAGGGCCTATAGGCTACAGTGCTCCTCGTGTTCGTCTACAAGAAACACGTCAGCGCACTTGAGCTCCCCGAGGAAGACGATGAGGAGGACAGCAGCACGGCCGAGCGAGCGCGTTACCACGACGAGGAGGAGAAAATTGGGGACTGAGTAGATTTGAGTGCAGCTTTTTTACCCTTATCAAGCCCCTTGGGTTTAGGTATGGGTGGAGGGAGGGAGAAAAGGTGCAGATGGGAGGGAATACGTGGTGCTTGTGCTCGAGTTCGTACGCTGAATGACCAGAGGGGAAGACAATTGAGCAAGTGTCTTCTCATGCAGCGCGAAAGTAAAAAGTAGGAACAACACTAATATGACACTACAATCCCCACTCGGCGACTCGGTCACTCGTTGACCTCGGTTGCGTCGTTGCTCTCCTCTCGCTGGCGCTCGCTCTGCTCGGCCTCCCACGCGACCTCAGCCTCCTCGCGGTGGGCTGTTGGTTGACGAGAGAGATGGAAAAAATGTAAATCAATAAAGGAAAGAAGAGGGGAACAAAAGAAGAAAAGGAAGGAGGGGCAAGACGAACCTTCCATGCCCGGGTCTGCATCAAAGTCGCCATCGACGATGTCGTCGTCCGAATCTTCGCCGCGCTCCAACCGGTCGTGGTAGCGATTAAAGTCGTCCTCGTTGAGGCGAGGGCCTTGCGAGTCGTCTGTTGTTCAAAAAGTGAGAAGTCAGAAAATGGCGTGGGTAAAGAGAGAGAGAGAGACTGACCAAACACGACCAGTCGTTGCAACAGCTTCCTGGGATCCGACTCGTCCACGTCGGTGTCCCAGCCCCTGCTTGAACCACTTTCGCTCTCACTCTCCGACATTTCCCTCGTCTCGCTTCCCACGCGACCCCTCTCCATGCCTCTTCCCGAAGCAGCCGAGGCCGCCTGCTCGCCGTGGTCCTACTCCCGCACCTCTCTGGCCCTCTTCACCGGGGGAAGGCTCGCCTCGTACTGCTCCACGGCCTCCAAGTATCCCTCAGGCCTCCACCAGATCATTTCGGCGACGACGTGGTGTCCCTCGAGCGACTGTTGGTAGTCAGCGTAGGGGAGCGGGAGGAAGCCGGCGTTGGCGCACGACTCGCGCCTCATGTTGACGTACAAGCTCAGCACGAGCGGGTTCACTCTTTCCTGTATCTCAAGGTCTGTGGTGAGGTGTGGGAAGGGAGGAAAAGGGTTGGGCGCGAGTGGGGTGAGCGAGCCGGGGACGAGGGCGCCGGTCGTTGTGTCGAGCTTGTAGGTCCGATTTTGGTCGCCGCGTCTGAAGAATACATGATTGCCAAAGACGAGGCCTTTATCGCAGCAGCGGGTCAAGATGATGGTGAACAGCGGGTCCCTCATTGCTTTGGATGCAAACTTGGGGATCAGGCGCGGTGGTTCGGGTCAGCGTCTGCGCGTTCAAATTAACACGTGGACGAGGGGGCGCACCGTGGCCGTGAGGACTCGGCGCGGAGGTTCTCCCTGACGTCCGTCCTTGCACCAAGTTTTAAACACAAGCTTCCAATTGTCGTTGTCCGACTGCATGGTGCTGCTGAGCGCGAGGCACGTCGTCCGTTCGAGGCAAGGGAGCCATTCTCCCTCTTGGTGGAGCGCGGCGTGCAGGTCGGCATTCACTAAGCAAGAGTGGGATCAGCGCGCGAGTATCACATGATTGGAAAATGATGAACATAAGAGACTTACACAAGATGGTGTTGTAGAGTCCGTTGAGCCTAAACTCGCGAACTGGCGCCCACGCGTTGTCGTGCACGATCGCGAGCAGGCCGAGTACGCGCTCCTGTGATTCGTCGCGGCGTGAGCGCGGAGCCGCCTGATCCAAGCAGGAAGGGTAACGAACCACAGTTGCCGCTCTCGCCGGGTCGTCTCGCACGGGGGGGATCAGATGCGTGAGCCTGTTCACCCACTGCCCCATGACCCAGGTGATCCAGCACTTCCAGCCGTCCTTGGTGCCCGTCTCGGTCCGCTTGTACGTCTCTCCAGGCACGGCTTGACCGTAACCCGGAATCTTGATGCGATCGCCGCCGACGTCCGCCATCGTCGTCGAGCCCACGCGCGCGCGAGTGAGTGGCGAGAACGAGAGCCTCACGAAGCATGAGCCAGGCAAGAATAGGGGCACTGGACACGTGAGCTTCTCTCGTTGCGGAGCGACAGCAAGGGACAAGAATATACTCTAGCAAACAGTACTGTAGGATGGCTAGACTCGACAAGTACTGTAGGCCACTGTATGACACGTGCGTGCCACAACTCTGCAGTCAGCCTCCGCCCTTGCTCGGATGAACTCTCTATCCCGTTCCAGCCTCAAAGGCACGGCCAATACCGCAATACACTTTGGCCACAAGTGAAAAAAGGGGAAAAGCCTTGCACTGAGCTTTTGAGACAAGTATTTGGGGGAGGCCAGTCGCTGGACTGGTCGGCAGTCCCGGTCGCATTGACTTCGATTTTGCCGTTGACACGCCTCTTCGTAGCCTCATTTAGGCCAAGGGTAGATTATAACGAGGTACAGGAAAAAGTAGGAAGATGTCGACAGGACTCGGGAGCCAGACGCGGGTCAACGCAGCGGAGCGCATCACAACAAGTGTCGAGCTGTTGTTCTGGTGAATGGTACAACGAATTCTGGAAGGGCATTCCTCGAAAGTATTGCCAGTCTCCTTCATGATCAAAAGAAGCCACTAAACCGCGATTGCAATGCCCAGTGGTGAGCCACGTGTATTTCAAAGAAACGGGGAAAAAAAAATACAAGTCCGCGCGCGTTGTTTTGGTGCGGTGATCTGAGCACGCGTTCGCCAGCGACGACGACGCTCATCCAAGGACGCGCCACGAGTACGACGACAAGAAGAATTTAGTGTCAAAAGTGATAGGCAGAGGTGTGTAGACAGCTATGGTAAGTCACGCCATCCTCCCCGATCTCGCCGCCGTGCTCCCCAGCTCACGCGCTCGCTCGTCGTCAGGGCATCCAAGGGCTCCTCCCGATGCTCAAGGAGGTTCAAACGCCCATGCACATTAAGGAATGGAAGGGGAAGAAAGTCGCCATCGACGCCTATGTCTGGCTGCATCGAGGAGTGTACGGATGTGCCGAGGACATTGCTCTGGGCAAGCAGACGGTCCAGTGAGCCCGCCTTCCCGTTTCGTTTGGTGCTGACAATGTGTAGAAGGATAGAGCTGACAAGACGGTGGGAGCAGATACGTCAACTACTCGATGCACAGGATCCGGATGCTCAAGTACCACCAGGTCACGCCCATCGTCGTCTTTGACGGCGGCCTCCTGCCCTCCAAGATGGGCACCGAAGACGATCGCGAAAGGTGAGCTTCTTCTTTTTCTTCTATTTACGACAACTGTGCTCGATTCGCTGGATGGCCGGGGCTGACCTACGAGTTTGTCCGGGCGTCACAGGAGGAGGAGCGACGCGCGCGCGCGAGGCAACGCGCTCATGGCTGAGGGCAAAAGGACGCAGGCGAGGGAATGCTTCGTCAAGGCCGTCGATGTCACTCCAGAGATGGCCTTCCAGCTCATCAAAGCCCTCCGTCGCGAAGGCGTCGAGGTGCGTCCTTGCGCTTCCCCCTTCCCCTTCGAATCACCTCACGTGCTCGCGCTGATACAATAAACAAACAATCCCTCAGTACGTCGTCGCGCCGTACGAAGCGGACCCTCAACTCGCGTACCTCGAGCAGCAAGGCATCGTCGACGGCATCGTCACGGAAGACTCGGACTTGCTCGTCTTTGGGTGCCGCAATGTCCTGTTCAAGCTCGACAGCGAGGGCAACTGCGTGCACCTCTCGCGCGACAGGTTCGCCGAGTGCCGCGAGTACAACTTTGCCGGATGGACGTCGGACGAGTTCAGACAGATGGCGATCTTGAGTGGGTGCGACTACCTCGAGAGCATCGTCGGCGTTGGGCTCAAGACTGCATACACGCTGATGAGGAAGTACCAGACTGCTGAGAGAGTGCGTCCCCCTTTTCTGTTTCTCTTTCCTCATAAATGGCAGGGATCTCATCAAAAGATTCCCCTTACAGGTCATCAAGTTCCTCCGCATGGCTGGCAAACACACCGTGCCACGCGACTACGCCGACCGATTCCGACAGGCCGAGCTCACGTTCCGTCACCAGCTCGTGTTTGACACCATCGCCAAGGTGCTCGTCCCACTCACACCTCTCCCCGCCGGTCTCAGTCGCGACGACATTCCCTACGCTGGATCGTGAGTGGCTGTCGCTATCTGTTCAAACGATGTAGCCCAAACTAAGCACTGTTTCTGGGATCAGACTGATGGACGAAGAGTTCGCTCGTGGACTCGCGCTTGGAGACATTGATCCGATTTCGAGATTGCCAATGGTCGACATCAACCCGAGTGCCTTCTCTCAGGACGCCGTCAGTCTTCTTCCTTCCGATGAGTATCCCTTTTCTCTTGAGCTGACGTGTTCGTCGTTTTTGTTCTGCAGGCCAAGCCCTACCAACCGTCCCAATTCAAGCCCACGAAAGGCAAGACCAGCCCCAAGACTACCAACTCGAGTCAAATCGCTACCGGCAAGAGCTCGATCCTCAACTTCTTCAGCAAGCTGCCGTCGACGCCCGACTCCCGTAACCCCGTCGCGTCGACCAGCAAGCTCGCTGGCTCGAAGACCCCTCTGAGTGCCTCGGGAAAGAAGCGCACCCCGGACGGACAAGTCAAGGGCGGAAACTTGAAGAGCAAGTTCTTCGGTGGGAGTGCGAGTGCGAATGAGAAAGGCAAGGAGGTCGAGGTCGTCGTTGACGAGCCAGAGGAAATCACGATCGTGAGCGACGAGGACGACGAGTTCCCAGACGACGATCCTTCGGTTTACGAGGAGGCCGAAGCCGAGGATGTTGGTTATGACGAGGACGCCGACGCGGCGATGAGGGAGATTGACGTCGACATGGACGTCGAGATTGACGTGGACGTGCCGGAGGACGAGGTGCGCGCGAGGGAGCACTCGGTCGCGTCGTCGCTCATGGGCATCTCGAGTCCCGCTGCTACGCCGTCTCCGAGGATTAAGAGGAGGAAGTTGGAGGACGTTGAGGAGAGGACGAGGTTGGAGGATGTTGAGGAGGGAGAGTCGGAGGTGGAGGACGAGGGCGTTAGCTCGCCGCCAGTGGGGATGAAAGTGCGTCAGGTGGTCAAGGAGGAAGAGGAGGAGAAGATTGTTGTCAAGAAGGAGGTGGTGGAGGTTCAGCAGGTGAGGAGGAGGATGCCGTCGTCGGACCCGATCGAGCTGTCGTCTGGGGAGGAGGACGACGTCGCGACTCCGAAGCCGGCAGCCAAGACGGCGAAGGGCAAGGGATGGACCAGCGCACCGTCCACCTCTGGGAACGACTCGTCTTTTGCTGTAAAGGTCAAGAAGGAGAAGACTGGGAAGTTTGGATCGTCGTCGTCTTCTCCCAAGGATCGAGGCCTGGAGGACGTCGACGGGGACAGTGTGGTGCTGCCGTCGGTCGCGGCGAGCTGGAGGGCGAGGTTCACTCACAGCTCGGCGTCAAAGTCTTTGGCACGTCCTTCTCTCTCTCTGTCACTCCTCTTCTCGTCTAAAGCCTCACTGGTTGACACGTCATTTCTCTTGCTTGCAGACTCCGATTTCGTCGGCCGCGGCCCGCAAATCTCTTCCTACGCCCTCGACGTCCGGTCCCGACTCCGCTACTCGTCCGACTCGCCCACTTCCAACTACCAATCGCAAGCCGCCCTCCTTTCCCAAGCTCAAGCCTATCTCTACTTCCTCGACTCCGTCCCTCACTCGCACCCCACTCTCGCCGAAGAAAGGAAGTTCCAACATCCTTCCCATCCCTCGCGAGTACTACGCCAAGGACATCGACGCAGAGGATCCAGAGGAGCTTGTGCCGTCGAGTTCGCAACAGAACGTCGTGATCACCAACTCGAAGCTTCTCGCGTTCAGGTACACGGGATTGTCCTGATGGCGACGGAGAGTTGTTGAGCGGTGCTGGAGGTGATTTTCTGTTTCTCTCTTTCACATGTTGCCACCTTAGATTTGCACTGTATTGCACCGCCAATTTTGAAAAGCCATTTCGATGCTACTTGCCCTTGGCGGATCATTGTCAAGCTTCATCTCTCGCTAAAGGGGTGCGCATTAATTACCGCACGCTATCACAGCGTCGTTCCAGGCACGAGCACCAGCTTGCAATGTCCGTTGAAAATAATAATAAAGTTCCAACTCCCACTTCCCTCGTTCAACTACAGCGCCTGGCCCACCACCACGCTCGCTCCGACTTCCTTGTAAACCTCCACCTCAATCGTCCTCCACGCCTCCATCACACCCGCAAAGCCGTATGGATACATGCTGGTGAAGATCAAGAAGCAAACTTTCTTCTCCCTGTCGACCACCCAGAACGTGTTCTGCGCCCGCCAAAGCCGATCATTAGCACCACGTCACCTCAAGGGGTCAATCGATGCCTCTAAACTCACCTGCGCCCCAGTCCACGACAACGCGCCCTTGGTCCTCCCGCTCGGCATCCCATCTCCACTCAGAAGGCCTCCGAAACCCCAGTTGACGCCCTCGAACGCGCCCTTCTTCTTCCCCGAGAACGGCTCCATCTCCAACAGCGTCAAGTAGTGCTCCAGATCCTCCTTCTGCTCCGCCGTCTCGAGCTGTTCCTCGAACAACAGATCCACCGAGCTCTTCTGGAGGACCGTCTGCCCACTTGCACTCGTACCACCAGAGAGGATCATCTGGAGGACTTTCATGAAGGACGAGGCGGAGCCGCTGAGCCCCAAGCCACCGCCATTGGCTTTGAGGGCGGGTTGCGGGCCTTCGAACACGAGGTGCGGGGCTTCGGTCGGGCAGGGGGATTCGGTGGACGAGACGACGAGGTTGGCTTTGGCGGGGTCGAGGAGGTAGGTCATGTCGGTGATGCCGAGTGGTCTGGGAGGGGGTGACGTGTCAGTCTTGATTGCTGACCAGGAAAGACAGATGATTTTAAGAAGGCTTCGAGGAGCTTACTCAAAGATGTTGGCCTTGAAATAGTCTTCCAGAGGGATGCCAGTGATGTTTTCGACGATGAAGCCGAGCCAGTCGAAGGATTGGCCGTAGTGCCATCGCTTTCCTGGCGGACTAGAGGGAGGAAGAGCAAGCGTTAGCTTGTGGACTGCGGTCAAGATGGGAGAAAGGTCAAAATACTAGAAGAGTGGCATTTTGGTGATTGAGTCCTGCACAAGCGACATTAGTCCCAAGCTTCTGCGATCATCAATCAGCTGCGCCGCTCACCTTTGTAGCTTGAGCAACGTGTGGTGGGAGCAGCTGGAGCTTCTCAAGCATCTCCCGATTTTGTCGGTGGAAAGTCCAGGTGAAACTGGAAGGCGGGCTCTCAGGGCAATACTTCAAGGATATTGGAACAAAGGAACGCACCCCGAAGTGTGAGCCAGCAAGTGCTGGATCGTGATGACCGCGTCGTTCTCCTCGTAGATGACCTCTCCATCATCGTTAACCTCACCATAAATCTTGCACTCGTTCAACTCCTCCGCCCACTGGCTCGCATCGTCCTCAAGCTTCAGCAGTCCCTTTTCGAGCAGCTGCAGCACAGCGATACACGTGAGGAGCTTGGTGCCGCTCCACAGCTCGACTGGTGTAGCTTCAGTGAAGCGTGGAAGCTCGGAAAGCTCCTTAGTCTCTTCCTTTGGGAGCTGAGAGTACCCTCCGGAACCGGAGTAAAGCAGTTCGGAGGGCGACGCGACGAGGACGGAGAGGCGCGGCACGGCGTGGTAGGGGTCCGCTGTCGCCTTGGCGATGGCTCCGTCGATGGTCGCTTTTGATGAGGACGAGAACATTTTTTGAATGATGTTTGGCGATGGAAGGAGCAAGGAAGGGAAGCAAGGTGAGCGGCGCGAGAAAGTCCGTGCGCGGGGTAAACAAAGACCAGAGAACAAAGGGAAGTTTCAGGTCGCGTCGGCACCACGTCAGCCCCCGGTTCCTGCCGCCGCTCCTAACTCTTACCATGCGGTCGGAGCCATTGCTGGCTTGCTCATATACTCAGATAGATTTGCACCTCTGGCAGCACCGTGCTCAATGCCGGTCACCAGAGTCTCCTGTGTCACACGACCATCAAAGCGGCGCGGCCGGCGGGGCGGTGCAACTCCGGCGCGGGATCCTGAAGCTCCTTAGGGTCGGGTTCCTGTCAGGTTCTTCTCTTTTTCTTACCTCTCTCACGATAAATCCTTCGAATACAGAGCCATGAAGCACCTAAAGAAGATGCTGGGGAGCAACTCTGGGTCGTCGGCACCTCAGGCTTCACAATCCGCCCAGTCCTTGCCGTCGCCTCCAGCTTCTCTCGGTATTCGTATACTCCTCCATCAGTGGTCTCAGCTCAAGCTGATCTCTACTCAACGTTTAGGCAAACCGGAGTCTTCGGATCAACGTAGTAGGAGAGGCAACTCACGACCTGCCGGGTTCGCGTTACCCAAACGTGGCGACCGGGCCATCGTCTTGGGCAAGGGAGCTGTAAGGATGCTTGAGCAAGTTTTTCGATTCTAGCTAACCATCACCTACACAGAGAGGCGTTGTGTACCTTGTATGTCGTCTTATTGAACTCAGACTCGTGTTACTAACGTTCGGGGACATCCGGCTACCTTTATGTAGGTCCAGGACTCGGAGGGCGCCTTCTATGCGGGCAAATTCACTCGAAGGTCGAGCTCGGGTAACAGTCTCCTAGACAACGAGTATCGCATCTGCCAGAAGCTCCGACACGCTTACCCGCCGTCGGGCGCATCACAGCATGTCACCAAATGTTTCGGCCAGTCTTCGGACAGCAAGGGGACATGGCTCTTCATGGAGCTGGCTTACGGGGGAAGTCTGCTCGAGTACCTCGAGGAAGTTGCTAGGCAGGAGGTAGAGCTGTCGGAGGAGGCGATCGCGGAGATCGGGCGCCAACTGTTCTCCGGTCTCGGGTTCCTGCACAGCGTCGGCATCGCCCATCGCGACGTCAAGACCAACAACGCGATGCTTCTCTGGCCAATTTACGACACAGCAAGGATCGAATCGAAGAGGACCGCTCCAGAGCAGCTGCAGGAGATGCGCACCCAGCTTGCGAGCTACTTCCAGCCCTCCAACGGAGGAACAGCGGGAATCATCAAGATGGCCGACTTCGACAGCGCCTGTGATCTTTCGCCAGGAGCTCAAAACATCGGGGGACTCCTCAATACACCGGGGTGTACTCCACCAGAGGCGTTGCAGAGGTACTGGATCCTACAGAAGCTGTCCAGGTCGGACTTCGACAACACGCATCGCTGGACAGCCGACGACGTGTTTCGCGGCGGCTGCATCCTTCTCTCGTTCGTTTTTCCCAATTCATCTTGCAAGAGGAAAGAAAGAGGCTTGTGTTAAATATTGATCCACAGAATCGTCGGCCGATACTACCATCCCGGCACCAGGAAGAAGTTCGGCTTCTGGGGGAGCTACGACCAGCTCACGCCCTTGTGGGGAAACGCCTACACGCATCTCGACCGGCCCAAGTACTCCGAAGCGATCCTTCAGTGCATGGCAATGGCTTTAGTGAGTTTTTACAGTAGCTCTTAATCCTCGCTGTTCACTGAGTCAACGTTGTCTTAGGGAACGTCGGCATCCGCACCCTCCCAGACCGTGAGTGGTGTTCTCGAGTGATTCAAATTATTATAGGAGTACTGATCACCATGAAAACATGTTGGGAATTTCCAGTCGGGCACGAACATCATCACCGTCGAGACGGCAGACTCGGTCCAGTACTCCGTCCCAGTCTATGGCCGCGAACACCAGTTGATCATCGGCTTCCCTTACGGAACGAAAGAACGCCTGTGGACTACTCATCAACAGGTGAGAACTATGCAGACTTACAAATCCTTCTACTTTATTGACTTTCTGTGTTTGGATGCCAGAGGTACAATCGTTGGACGCGCGCCGAATACTTCCAGAGTCGCTCCCCTTTCCTTTCTGGCTCTCCTTCGATTCCTTCTGTGTCTAACCAGCGGATGTTGACCAGGTCAAAACATGCTTTGCGTCATCTCCCAGGCGGTGCGATTTGAGTACTGGGAGCGAGCGTCGGCCTACGACGTGTCGCACCTGTGCAGGTAAGCACATCGTTTTCCTCTCCTCGAAGACGGCGCACGTACTGAAGCCTCTCTTTCAGCAACTTCATCCAAAGCTTGACGGGATACTCGATGAACTCTTTGACGCATCTAACGCCGCTGAGAGCAAAGCAGTCAGTCTCATTCCGCCCGAACTAAAACATCTCTTGATTGACACGTGGGCTGTCGGGGTAAAGTGTCGAAGTGCTGCAGCACGGCACGTCGTGGTCCGACTATCGCTCCGCCAGGAGAGTTGCGAGCGCTCGAACGGGTATGAGCTTTTAGCTGGAAGGATGTTGAAAACTTTGTGAGACAGTCAATGGAAAGAAATCGTCAGCCATCTCTCACTCGCGAGCGCGGTCGAGAGACGCGCAAGGATCCACCCTCAATAAATCGCGAACGTTTCGTGACAACTGCACCCAGAATCAAACTCGTTGAGACTCTCTCTTTTCATAACACAAAAAGTCAGAAGCATCGTCTACATCTACGAGCTGGTATCCATCCCCTCCTCCTCCTTCTCGAAGCCCTTGTTCTTACTCAGCACGACGTCTAATTCCCATCATCATACAAGAATCAGCACTCTGCTCTAGCCCAATCTTCAAGCTTAAAAAGGTAAGACTCACAGCCCTCCAAAACGTGACTGTACGAGATGAACTCCTCCGTTGCCAACTCGGCCCTCTCGAGCTGGCCCAACCGCACTGGCGTCTGATGCGTTTGGAAGCCGGAGATCGTTCGTGGTTTACCAGCCTGACCGACGACGTCGACGGCCTGTGGGATGAAAAAGGTTAGTGAAAAACAGGAGAGTAATGGGAAATGGAGAGATGACTCACGGTTCCGACTCGAACGGTGACGGGAAGGAGGTTGCCCTCCTCGTCGAAGGTGATGAGGAAGCGCTGCGTGAGGACAAAGAGCGTCAGTCGTGAAGTCGAAAGAGTCATAGAACAAAAAAAGACGCACAGGGTACATCGCCATGACGATAAAGTAGAGCATCCAGTGGCTCTTGTCGAGGATGACTGTTTTGACGGACACTCGTCAGCACGAAGCTCGACGAGGAGAAGAACGGGCAAAAAGGTGAAACTCACATCCACCAGCATCAGTGAAAGCGGTGATGGTAGCGAGAAGACCAGCGACGGCCACTGGCGACATGAGCGATCGGTCGGTGTGGAAGGGGTTGATTCCGATCGTGCCCTTGCCCATGTGGACGAGACCCTGTCCGTCAAACCGCAATCAGCACCCCCTGAATACCATACAAGGAACAGAACAAGCAAAACACACCTGAGCGATCCTAACCATGAACAAGCAATCCGGCTCCTTGGAGTAATAGCTCGCCAACTGCCTCAGCATCTGCGCCAACCTCGCGTTGTTCGTTCCAGCGCCGACGAGACCCATCGCGAAGATGGCGTTGAGGGCGACCTGGAGGTCGTTGTCGTGCGAGTATCGCGAGAGGGTGTCGAGGATCGTGAGGACGGGGTTGGAGGCGCTGAGGATGCCGAGAGCGAGGGGGACGGAACGACGGATGACGGGCTCGCCGTAGTGCATCTGAAGCAAACGTCGTCAGCAGATAGATCACTAAACATGAAAAGGAAACAATTCACCAGGTGGTTGAACTGTCTGATACTCATCTCAGCGCCCACATCCTCACCCATCGCGATCAACGCGATACCCATCACCGCGAAAGCCTGGTGCAGGTCATCCTCCTTCTCCTTCTCCTTGTCCTCCTCCTTCTCCGTGTTGAGGTGATCGTGGCAGTGACTGAGCATCTGCTGGATCTTGAGGACGTTGCCGGTGCCAGCGAACGAGCAGACGTCGACGAGGACGAGAGCCTGCTTGCCGATTGGCGACTCGACGGCTTTGAGCGTCTCGATCGTTGCATCGGAAGCGTCTTGTCGGCCTGCGATCCATCCAAAGCCTCGTCAGCACCGCTCCACCCACCTCAGACTGACGGGTGTAAGCTAACGCACCAAGGTAGAGCAACGCCAAACCCAAGCTCAAGAATCTCCCCCACTTCTCCTTCAATTCCTTCTCCTCCCTCTCCATCATCGTCTGCAACACCGCCATCGTCACATCGCCATCACACGATCCAACAAAGATGAATCCGAGCGCGAGCGACGAGATGGCTGCGATCTCGAGGGAGACAGAGGTGTCGGAGATGGCGGGGAGGAGGATCTCGCGGATGTCCTCGCGCTGAGTTCCGGCGTATGCGATTCCAATTCTGAGAGGACTCCAAGTTAGCTCGACGTAGAAGGGCTCGAACGAGTGGCAACTCACCCAATGATGGCAGCGACCCTCAGCGGCACGCTCTTGCTCTCAACGTGCTCGGACAACAACGCCAACGCCGCGTCCATCTCCGTCCTGATGCCCGAGTGGATCAATCCGTTCGCCAACATCGCTCCAGCCTACACACCAGCAACATTGTTAAGCTTCTTCGTCCTTCACTCCGACTTATGAGAGAGCTGTAACGAACCTTGATGTGCTCCTCAGTCGCGTACGCGTACTTGTCGATCTGACTCAATCCGACGTCCGTGTCCCAAAGAAGCGAGACACCGAGCGAAGCAGCCGCCGAGAACATGCCTATTTCGCATCCCCATCCGCATCAGCTCCTATTCACATCCTCCTCGTTCGAACACCAGCCAAAAAGACGACGCACCGTGGTCCTTGTTCTTGTAGATCCAACTCTGACCCTCCTCAGCCTCGACCATGAGCTTGTCGTTTCCAAATCCTGCGTTGACGAACGCGTTGACGAATGTCCCTGCGAGGTTCTGACGAGCCGAATCGACGTTGGCGGGAGCGGTCGAGCCTGTCGAGCGTGCACGACACGACGTCAACTCCCTGCTCCTCCGCCCTTCGCCTCCGCTCTGAACGAGGAAAGTGAACGCACGGTTATCCTCCAAGTGAGTCTTGTAGATATCCTCAAGGCTCTTGGGCTCAGTAACGTTGAGGTCCTTGCCGAACGTCTTGAAGTTCTCCGAGAGCTGGGTGTTGTTGAGGATGTCGAGCAACGCCTCGTCCTCCGTCTCGACGACGACCTGCTGCCTCGCGAGGATGTACGCCAACTGCCTCTTCATGTGCCTATTCACCCCCACAAACTCTCGTCAGCTCAACTCACTCCCAACCACTCAAGAAACGAAACGCACGGGTTCTTCGGCGCCTCAAAGTCCTTCTGAATCCCCTCCTTATCCTGCAACCTCAAACTCAACGTCAAAGCCTCCGTGTACTTCGCATGCTTCCTGTAAATCTCCCTCGCCGTCTCAAGGAACTGGACGTCGTCCGGCGGCGGCAAGAGCGAGACGCAAGAAACCATGTAGAGGCACACCCGCGCGTACGTGTTTTCGTCAACGTGGGGGATGATGGCGGAGATGGACTCGAGCTCGAGGAGGAGGTCGACGGCGTCGGCTTCGCCGTTGTGCGTGAGGAAGAAGGGGATGAGTCGGAGGCCAAGGGAGACGAGGTCGGAGGTGTCGGCGGTGGTGTTGTCCTCCGTCGCGGCGGTCTGACGTTGGATGAACTCTTCGCCGAGCTCGGCGGCGAGATGTCTGTCAATTCAGGATTGACTCCATGTTAGCTTATGCGCGCGGTCGGAGAGACAGACGAGCACCACGCACCTCACGTATTCGTGACCCCACAACCCAGGGTCCTCCTCGCTCCCACCGGTGAGCCTGTACTTGAGCGTCTCGCGCTTGCCCGAGTCGGAGTAGGTCATGGCGAGGACGGAGAGGATCTCGGCGAACAAGCTCTTGTCCGTGATGGAGGGCTCGCTCGTGAGGCCGACGGCGGAGGTGACGCTGCTGAGGATCGAGGGCGAGTCGGGCCATGACTCTTGGATCTTTTGCAGGTCGGCGTAGTGTGGTCGGAGGCTGGAGAACATCGTGTTAGAATGCTAGCTGACAGGTCAAGAGAAGGGGAGCAGCGGAGGCCAGGACGGACAACTTGAGGGGTTTGGGAACCGATGTCATGGAGGAGGTGGAGGTGCGGATGAGGGTGCGGAGCGTTTCGAGCGCTGGTCGGTACAGTGATGAATCCGACTCCTGTTCATTCGAATCGTCGCACAATCAGCTGCTGCTCCCTCCGCGTTCCGTCCAGCAGAGGCACGGGTCACGCACCTTCAATCGTTCGACGAGCATCTCGAGCTCGCCCTTGAGCGCCGCATCCTCTTCCGACTGCCGCACCCAGCGTAGTAGAGTTAGCTACAGTCCAAAGTATCACTAGAGTTGTGAATGGGCACGCACCAGGTCGTCGGCGGTGTCCTCTTTGAGCTCAGCTTTGGCTTTGGCGACAGCGTCGTCAGCGCCCGCGTCTTTGGGCTTGTCGTCGTCCTTCTTCTTCGGGTCGTCGCTGCGAACCTCGATGGCGTAGGGGACGCCGTTGGGATCGCCAGACATCGTGTAAAGTGTCAAGGACGAAAGTAGTGAGAAATGTGGAGGGACAGCAACAGGCGAACGCGTACGCGCTCGAGACTTGGGCCCGGCTCTCGCCAAGTTGCGCCTGGCTGACTGACGGGACGCTCACGCACGGCGACGAGGTTTCCTTCCGCCCATCACTTCTCGCTGTATCGATCATCGAAAACTACTCATAAAAGGTCGACAATCCGTCAGGGGATCTCACTCTCCCTGTTCTGGACCTTACAATCCCCGCCAGCTCGTTCATCCGCCACTCACTCCGCCCTCTCCGACTCTCCGAACTTCCTTCGCCCCGAAGAAAGCACGATGAATCTCGCCGCCGACGACCCAAAGCTCCTCCAACGGTTGCACAACATCAAGCACGTCCTCCTCGTCCTCTCTGGGTCTGTTCATCTCCTCCCGCTCCGTTCCCACCCCTCACTCGTGCTGACCTAACCCTCCCAAAAACACAGCAAAGGCGGCGTCGGCAAATCCTCCGTCTCGGTCCAGATCGCGCTCTCGCTCCTCTCCCTCAACCCTTCCTCCAAAATCGGGATCCTCGACATCGACCTCACTGGCCCTTCCCTCCCCAGGATGCTGGGCCTCGAAGGCAAAGACGTGCACATGAGCGAGGACGGGTGGGTGCCCGTCTATCTAGACGCGAGAGGGCCGAATAGCAGTGGTGAGGAAGGGCGAGGAGTGTTGGCGGCGATGAGCATCGGGTTCTTGTTGAAGAGCTCGAGGGAGAGTGTGGTGTGGAGGGGGCCGAAGAAGAATGCGATGATTAAGCAGTTCCTCGCCGAGGTGAGGTGGGGCGAGTTGGACTACCTGATCATCGACACACCTCCTGGTGAGCTCTCTACACTCTTTTCTTCCCTATTCGCCCGCTGACGCTCCTTCACAGGCACGTCCGACGAGCACATCTCCCTCCTCGAGACCTTGCGCCCACTCCTCGTGCCACACACCAACACTCCCCCTCTTCCCACCCTCTCCTCCCTCCTCGTCTCAACACCCCAAGCTTTCGCCCTCCTCGACGTCTCGAAAGAACTCTCCTTCGTCCGACGGACGAACCTCCCCCTGTTGGGCCTCATCGAAAACATGTCGGGATACGTGTGTCCCCACTGCGGCGACATCGTCGGCGTGTTCGGTCAAGGAGGAGGCGAGGATTTCTGTAGAAAGGAGGAGGAGAGGAAAGACAGTAAAGTTGAGGGCGAGGGAGGGGGATGTAAGTTTTTGGGGAGGGTGCCGATCGACAGGGACCTGGTGGGCTTGTTGGACGACAAAGGGTTTGGGGAGGAGGGCGTAAGAAAGGGGCTGGTCGAGAGGTATGAGGAGATCCCGAGTGCGAGGATCGTGAAGGAGATTGTGAGAGGGGTTGTGGAGGATATTGAGCAGCAGGGCAGGGACGAGGAGGCGAAGCGGAGGGAATTGTTGGCGTGATGGCGGTTGCGCGGACTGTAGAGGTGCGCTTCCCCTCTCCTGACGGCTTTGAAGGACGTCTTTACTGATACTATGTCTCAACTTGACAGTAGTTTAGAGTCATGTTGTCAACTGCCGGACTTGTCCTTCGTCACAACGCGATACGTGGTCTCCCTCGCGCAGCTCCCACTCTACCTACCCACGAAGCGACAAAGGCCAGCCCAGCAACTCTCTCTCTCTTGTGGCGCACGATCGTCAGAGCAAAAACAATCAACCGGTTTTCCAGAATCTTAGGGAAAGGGTCAACTGAGCAGAGGTTGCGCTCCACCCGCCCTGCCCGCCACCGTAAACCCCCCACCTCACACGCGCTCACTTCTCACCGCATATCCACGCCCTACTTGCTCGGACTCGAACCTGAGTGGTTGTCCCAAAAGTATTTTAGCACATTTGCATCAAGCAGAGAGTTGTGGGAAGACGTACCAACGTTCCTAGGGCCGTCCCTCCAGCCTTCTCCAGGTTCCCAGTCGCCATGCGTCTCCCTGAGCCTCTGATCGACTGGGCCACAGGGGAGCATCACAGAAAGAAAATCAGTTCAGCATACCCATAGTCCTCTTACTAACTACCACCCTTCTACAACCATGGTTGGGAACAACGCACGCCATTCAAAGTACTTTTGGTCCTCCTCCGTCGTTTCCTGCGGGTGCGTCGGAGCGACGTTGTCCGAATGAGAATGAGGAGGAGGAGGTGGGGAGGACCTCGGTTGGCTCGGGTTGTCGCTCATGGGCTTTTGTTCTCCTGCTGTTTTTCTTTCGCTCTTTGCAGAAGGAGGAGGAGGAGAGACGAACAAGTGGGGGGAGGGTTTGGCGAACCTTCAGAAAGGGTCGCTCTGGGAGCGACGAAGGCCGACGTCCTCCGAGGATCACGCGCGAACCCCCCCAAACCCCGAACTGATATCTGGAAGGCGGGACGTCCTTTGGCGGTTCGATTTGATTCGCCTTCGCCAGACATCATGTGGGTAGGTGGCCAGTCTGGTTCCCCGATCCGACGGGGAGACTCAAAGAGGGCGAAGAGAAAGTGCGATTCATCGTCGCGGGTTCGACCGATAGGGAGGGTTGGCATGGTGTTTGGCAGCCAGCACCCAGGGGGACGACCACTGCAGCTGGAAGAGCTCTAGAAAACAATTATGGGGTTGGCTGGCAAGCTGTGAGAAGTCTGAAGCGCCCCTGTCGCTGGCGCAGTTCACTCGGGACCACGTCATTGCTTCTTCGAGTTTTACGAGCCCACCGAACATCGTTGGCTCTCCTTTCGCACATGACCCTCTCCACCTTCTTTTAAGTGTACCTATCTTTTTTCACTGCCATTCATCGCCTGTACGACGACGAGCGTCGATCCCGTTTGGAACGAAAGCCTTTCGTTTGCCTGTTCGACGCTTCTACTACTATCCGTCTCCGGTACCTCCCCGCCTCTCATCTTTCTTTCCCCATCGCTGCGCTCCCAATAGCCATTCGAAAGCTCCCAATGGACCATGGCTTACCCTTTGTTTGAGACAACGAAAGTTGTTGCGAGACGCTAGCGTTGGATCTTCGAGGGTACGAGGAGGAGCAACAGTCGCGGTTTAAGGTGGATTTGTGTTCGTGCCTACCGATGCAGAACGAAACGAAGCTAAGTAGCGGGAAGGAAAGGGTAGCAGGTTTGATCACCAATCAAGGCCCACCGAGGGTGACATAGGGAGTGAGGGTTGGGGTGGCGCGCGAGTTCGCGATCGCCAGTACTCTCTCGCTCGCTTGATGGTTGTCAACCACACGAGCTCATCCTCAAAGATGTGGCATGAACGTTTCCTTTTTTCATTTTTTCCACCTTCTTCTTTATCTTTCCCCCCCTTTACAACCCTCCCTCCTTCTCCTCCGCCTTAGATAACCCGAGTCGAGTCGCCGAGAGAAGTCGTCGGACGTGAGGTTAGAAAGTCGGGAAATTGGGTCGTAGGGTTTCGTCTAGTGCTTAGCGGTGTCCTTGTCCTCGGCCTCGAGCTTGGCCATGAAGTCCTGGAGGAACTTGGACTCGTCGTCGCTGTTTCGGAGGAAAGAGAGAGGGAGTGTCAGTCCCGCGCTTTGGAGCCATGGTGGTTGGGTGGGGTGCGTGATGTGGCGTTCAATCATCCTCAATCCCACCCCCTCTTTGTAACTAGTCAGGCTCCTGCGTCGGCGCTCCTCGCTTGAGCACACCGAGCCCAGGGAGGGCTAGCCCCAGCTCTCTCCATTCCGCCGCCGTCCCCTCCATCCCTCCCTGCACACCAACTCCTGCGTTTTTACCTTCCTTGCACCCTTCGCACAACTGGCTCCTCCTACACGCCCGAGTGAACAGAGCGGCGCCGAACGAAACGAGACCTCGCAAAACGAGTTGTTGTCGCACCGTTGTCGCTCACACCCCCATCCTCCTCCCAACTCCCTCATCCCTCTACTCCATACTCTCCCTTCCCCTCCGCACCTCTAGCTCCGAACGCGACCCCCAACTCCCATCCCCCATCGCGCCCCATCTGAACCCTCAACCCCCCAACACCCGCTCCCGCTCGCTCGTCCTCGTCCTCGTCCCCGCCCCGAGCCACCACAAATCCCCCACCCGCCCACCCAACTCCCCAAAACGCACGACCACCATACTCCCAAGCGAACGAAAGAGAAAAGAAGAAGAAACGCACGAAGCGCCCGAGATGACGGGCTTGGCGACCTCCTTCTTGGGTCCCGACAACGCGGCGTACGTGCCGAGTCCGACGGCGCCGTAGATGGCGAGACTGTTTTTTTCCCGTATGGAGGGTCAAATACAATATAGTATTGATTATTGAGATTGCGTAAGCGTGAGGGCGGGTTGGAGGAGGAAGGGGAGGGGAGGGAGGAGGGGGGTCAGCAACGCGAGTGAGAGGGCAGGAGAGCGAGGGAAGGGGGACGGACGCGAGGTGCTCGTTGAGGACCTTACGACCGGCGATGGTGCTGTGTTCACAGTTTAGACATCAGTTTCTGTTCTATTCTATTCACAGCCTTTCCGTCGGCCACAGCGGGCAGAGCAAACGCGAGCGTGGAGCGTGGAGCAGGCGAGGGCGCAAACCCCTCGCTTCCTCGTCCTCCCTCGCCGTCTCGTCCTCGCTGCCCGCCCTGCTCGTAGTTCTGCCACTAGGAAAAGGGGGATGGAACGAACTATGACATGATTTTTTGATTGTAGAGAGAAGGGGGTGGGAGGGAACAAGGGAGCAGGCGAGCGCGCTTGGGACGGCGAGCGAGGGCGCAGGGGCAGGGGCTTCTTGGGGGTCCCGGCCTCGGGATAGGTCGGGCTGCCTTGCCTGCCTGGAGAGCGAGAGGGCGATGACGTGGCTCGAGGTCGGACAGGGTACCTACGCGGAGTTTCGAGGTTGTGAAACGGTGGAAGGTTATAGAGCGATGTCTAGAATGACATCTTGGAGTAAGGAAATGTGCCGCATTTTGAGCGACCACAGGTTTGTGGAGAGGGGGGACACGCCACGCCTCAGAGCCCGATTAGGCCTCGACAGCCCAAGGTCAGGACACGCAGAACATTCTCGACTGTATTGATCAAAATCTTGTAGTTGTGTTGGAGCTCGTTTCGTGCCAATGAGACGGGGCGAACAAGCGACGTGGCAAGAGTTCGTGGGCCCGTTTTTGGTCCATTCGTTTGAGCGTTCCTCCTCTCTGTCCATCAACGCAAGGCTCCCTCCCACCCCTTTGACGAACGAAGAGGAAAATGGGCGATGAATTCCTTTCTTTCCACAGTTCAGCCCCTCCTAACCGACCCTCGCGACGACCTCGCCCCCAAGTCCTTTCTTGACGGCCTCCCTCGCGTCCATCCACCCATGCGCCGTCTTGACCACCGCGACCTCGCCCAAGTCCAACCCTTTGACAAACTTGACCCTGTTGCCCAACACGAACCGCTCGACCTCGCCTTTGGTCATAAACACCTTGCGACTCGGCGAGCTGACCAAGCTCATCCGGCCCAACACGGGCCGCTCGTTGCGGTACTTGAGTTCGGCCCAGAGTCGTTTCTGGGGGGTCGGAGAAGTGTACCACGATGAAACGGAAGGTGGAGTCGAGGAGGTGGACTGGGTCGAGCCGTACGAGAGGGAGGTGATGAACCCTTGCGAGAGGAGCACGGTGAGGATCGACAGGTGTTGCGACGTCGGCAGGAGCGGGACGTAGCGGTGTCGTGCGAGGGAGGCGTTCGACAGCCGGGAACACAGCTCGTGCGGGAGCATCGTTGGGGTGCGTGGGTGAGGAGGGAGGAGGGAGGATGCGAGGACGGAGGGACGGAGGAACGCGAGCCGAGGAGAGAGAAATTTGGCGGGCGCTGGAAAGGAGGAGGCCCCGCGAGCAAAGGTCAGTTGTGGACCTTGTGGGTTGGATGAAA
>JALBUQ010000059.1:0-143869 GCA_024364755.1 Pseudohyphozyma bogoriensis
ACCAGAGCATGCCGAAGAATGAATAACACCATACAAAGAAACCACTATCGAATCAATGAGGTACCAAAGAGAGGAGAGAGTCAGCGCTCGCTCTTCTCTCGCCAACAAATTTTCCTCGCATCCGTTCGACAGCGACGAGGAGCCGGAGAGCAAAGGGGGGGATCGAGGGACGGCCGTCATTTGGTAGTGCATAGGAAAATGTGTCCGCATGAGAGGCAATTACGCCGTTGGAGTGGGATTGCTCCCTGTGATTAGGATAATCTTCGGCCGTCCCCTCCGCGCGACGACGGTGTGGTGGTGTAGGAAGACGAGAACGAGGCTTACGAGCAGATGTAGAGAAGTTATGGAATGTCGAGATACAGAGGCACCAGAGCCGGGAATGATGAGAGAAAAAGTTGTCGCACGAAGTGAACAGAACGAAGCCAAGGAGCGCCCGCCCAAAGTTCTCGAGCCAAATCCTCTGCGCGAGCGTGGGAGAGTCGCGACGGCCCCCCTCAGTTCTGCGCCTCGAAGCTGCTCGTCCCTCGCCCTCAGTTCTTCACATAGTTGTCGCTAGAAATGTCAGGACAAGCAGCAGACCGACGGCGGTTCAACGCTCCCCCCAACGCCGCCCCGCTCGTGTTTGTCGAGCCCGACGCCGTTGCTTCGTCGTCTGCAGCTCGAGAGGACTCGCGCGCGCCGTCCCAGGTCAGACCAGTCTGTGAGCTTGCTCCCTGCATTTCTCGCCTTCGTTTGTACTGAATCATACATACTGGTAGTCCTTCAAACTGGGCTCGTGACGGAGGCATCGGGGTCAGCATACATCGA
Source organism: Pseudohyphozyma bogoriensis (assembly GCA_024364755.1). Classification (NCBI taxonomy): domain Eukaryota; kingdom Fungi; phylum Basidiomycota; class Microbotryomycetes; family Chrysozymaceae; genus Pseudohyphozyma; species Pseudohyphozyma bogoriensis. The sequence goes on from JALBUQ010000059.1 coordinate 808, forward strand.
AACGGGCAGGACCAAGCTCATTTGCGCCGTGTTGGTCCCGCACTTTCTTCTCCTACGGCTATAAAGGGTAGACAGCTCATACTTTTTCTATGGATCGAAGATATGGGCCGAAACCAACTCCACCGTCAGCACCGTTCAACGCGAAAGCGCGCCTCAACGTCGAGGTCAAGTTTGCCCCCTTCTCCTCCGGCGTCCGCCGCTTCACCCCAGGCAAGGTCCGTCCTTCCAGCACCCCTTCATTCATCGCATAAACTCGTTTGCTCATTCCGACCTTCTCTCACGAACCGCAGGACACGGAATCGCCCCTCCTCTCGTCAACTCTTCACCAATCCCTCCTCCCGTCCCTCCTCCTCGACTCGCTACCGAAATCCCAGATCGACCTCTTCGTACATATCCTCGAGTCGGACGGGAGCGACAGCGATATAAGTGCGGGAGTTACGGCCGCGAGCGTTGCGTTGGCGAGTGCAGGGATCCAGATGGTTGGCTTGGTCGTTGGTTGCAGTGCCGTACGTCTTCTCCCTTTCGATCCCTGTTCAGTTCGGCAAGCTGACTCGGATCTTCACTGTTTGTTGTCATCCTCCCTCCTTCAGGCTTTTCTCCCGAGCGCACCCACACCAGTCCTCGACCCAACACGGTCCGAAGCCCTCTCCTCGACCGCCTTCGTCTCCCTCGCATGCATCCCCGCACTCGGCACCATCACCAACATCTCGTCAAGAGGCACGATTCCGGTACCACAGTTTGAAGAGGTGCGTTGCAGTTTCCCTCCTCGCGGCAAGGCCGAAGGGCGCTGACGTGGTGACGGGTTCTGCGCACGTGTAGGCGGTCAAGAGCTGTGCGAGCGTGTGTGGTGATATCCACAGTGTTGCGAGACAGGCTTTGACGGAGTCTTTAGCGGCCTAGTCAGTTGACGGATGAGGGGTCACTGTCGTCTCTCTGATGTAACAACAGCTTGGGTCTCTACAGACCGTGGTCACACGCGGTGGGCGCCATGAAGAACCAACTCGAACCTCAGCTTTGTGCGCAAAAGCGTGCGGGAGGGAAAAAGCAAGGTGGGCGCCATGAAGAACCAACTCGAACCTCAGCTTTGTGCGCAAAAGCGTGCGGGAGGGAAAAAGCAAGCTGAAAGATGGATGGTTTCAGCCCTCTGCGGCCGGCCGCACGAGGGATGCTACGTGGACGCCAAACAACAAACAAACAAACAAACAAACAAACAAACAAACAAACAAACAAGCGTGGAGGAGAAGAGCAATGGGTCATGAATGCGGGGGGTGAAGCATGAAGGGAAGGGTATTGATGAAAGAAGGGTAAAAATAGAGAGATATTGGTGAAAGAAGGGTAAAATAGAGAGACGGAGGGAGGGAAGAAGGGGAGGAAGGAAGGGGAGGAAGGAAGGAAGGGAGGAAGGAAGGAAGGAAGGAAGGAAGGAAGGAAGGAAGGAAGGAAGGAAGGAAGGAAGGAAGGAAGGAAGGAAGAGAGGAAGAGAGGAAGAGAGGAAGAGAGGGAAGGAAGGGAAGGAAGGGAGGAGAGGCAACGGGTCGAGGGCCTCAGATCTTGTAGCCGACAAACTCGGCGAACGCCTTGCGACGCGCGGGGAGCGTGCCGCCGAGAGGCAACTCGTACGCGGCGAGGAGCGTGTTGGTGAGGACGTCTGGGTGAGAGGAGGCAGGAGTGTCGGGGTCAGCTGGAATCGTGCGGCAGGAGAAGGGAAAACGCACTGCCCATGCTCTTCATCTGGCCGACGGTCTGGGGGAACTGGACGTGGCCGGCGAGGACGATGGCGGGGGCGACCCAGTTGGCGGGCGGTGGGTTCGCGGGCGCGCCAGGAGCGGGCGCGGCGGGGACGACGACGACGATGGGCGCGATCGGCAGCGCGAGGGGCTCCAACTGGGCCGAGTCGCCGTGCGCGTTGCTGTTCTGCGAGCGCTTGATGCTCCTCTGGTTCCTGCGGGCGTCAGGTGAGCGAGGCGGTCAGCGAGGCGGTCAGCGAGGCGGTCAGCGACGAGCACGCAACAACGAACGCACTCGACTCTGGACCTGGCGCGGTCGTTGTGTTGCTCGACCTCGACGCGGTGGAGCCGCCATTCGACGCTGTGGAAGCTCGACGCCTGCTGCTGCTGCATCGCGTTGAGCTGCTGAGCAATCCCGGCGAGCTGGCCACCGATGGCGCCGAGTCCACCTCCGGGCGCGGCGGCGAGCTGGTTGAGGGCGGCGGACGCTTGCGCGTGGTGGATGTTGAGCGATGCGAGGTCCCCAGAGACCTGGTTCATGTGGTGGCCGAACGCTTGGAGCGGGTTTGGAGGGTTGGGGGCGGCCATCGTCGGCTGTTTTCGTCGGTGGTCGTGAGCGCGAGCGGGTGGTCGGAGCGTAACGAGCTCAAGCTGGCCCTCTGTTTTTTTTTCTCGGGGCGGCCCTGAACGACGCACGTGACAGCAGCCATTCTCGCTCCCCCTTTTCCAGGAGCGGATAGACCAAAAAAAAAAAGAAAAGTAGTGCATGCAATACTACATCATTATCTCTAGCATAAGATCTTCTGAGCTCCTAGCACTTCCCTCACCCAGGCTCCTCGAGCCACGTAAGTTGTTGCACCTCTCACCCGCGTTAACGTCGAGCTGTGCGTGTCCTCTCACGGCCCGCCGAACACCCCTAATTGTCTCACAAAGATACAATAAAATGGAGGTGTGATTGCGCCCTAACGTTACACCGGCCTTCGCGGCACCAACTTCCCATCGCTCAATACAGCGCCTCGAACGCGCCCAAGTCGAACAACGTCTGCCCACCGCCAAAAACACAGTCAGCCTCGCATCACCACAGCCATCCAAATCCGAAAAACATAAACGCACCTCTGGTCTAAACGGCCAAGCATCAAACGTGTCCGCGATCGTGACCCACTGCTCCTGCGTCAAGTCCATGACCCTCGCTTCGTCCGGAATGCCCTTCGCCAGCAGAGGTTGGATCAGATTGTCCGCTCCTACTGTCGTCGCCCTGTTTCTCCACCAAAAAATTGTCAGCTGAAAGTCGCAAGAGAAACGGAGGAGACACGCACGCGAGCGCCTTCTTCCAACTACTCCTCTTCGCGATAAACATGTTTCTCGCGAGGTACTCGAGCGCATCAAAGTTCTTGACCCTGCACTCGGTGTGAGGCGTGACGAGTACCGAAACAGGTTCGTAGTTCCCCCGAGGCGAATGGAAGTTGTTGAGGTTGAACGGGAGGTCGACCTTCATTTCCGAGAACTTCGCGACGGTCGGGAGGAGCACGGCGAGCTTCGCGTGGCCCGACTCGCCTGGCGGTTTGGAGATTTTCTGTATTGGAGAAAGTTGAGCAACGGTGAGTGATAGAAGGGAAAAGTGAGAAGAAGTTGAGACAAACATCGAGAAACGAGTTCTCCATCGTGAGTCCCATCTGCAGCCTCCCATACTTATACAACCACATCTTCCCACCCGTGGCCGCCGCCGAAACGAGTTGAACGAACAGCTGCTCTCCAAACTTGTTGGCGGGCAACTGTCCAGTGATGAACAAGTTCGGATGTGTTGCTGCGCCAAAAAGAAGAAAAGTAACACGTGAGCTCTCGCACAAGAGGTCTGGAGTTGAGTTGTCAGTTCAGAGTGGCGTACCTCGCTCGAACGGGACTATGGGCACGTCCTTGAGCACGCCGGCGTCCTCGATTTCTGAATATGCTTCCCAGGTGAACGGGTCTACGGCATGGATCTTGAGTCGGTTGTCCGTTTCTTGTATTCTCTGCGAGCGAGCAGTTTTCCGGAAGGTGAGCGTCCGGACAGGAGAGGAGAGTAAGCCACGAGGAACGTACCTCGAGGAACGGGAGATATCGTGCAGCGTTCTCGACGGCCACGACTTGTTTTACGTTTTTGAGCTCGAGCAGGGCGTTTGCTATTGTCCCTGGACCTGAGGACGCACGGCCAGGATCAGCATTGTTTTCTTTCGTTCCGGGCAGCAGCGCGACTCTCAGCACGCAAGGAAGAGCCAAAACTGACCAGAGTACAGATCCAACACGGTCGCATCATGCAACTTGTCGACGCCCCAAGCCCTCACGAGGTCCCTCGCCAGATCCAAGTTGATCAGGCTCGCCCGCTTGGCGACGCCCTTGAGCTTCGCAAGCTCGCCATCGACGTTGGCCTTGAGGGCCGCTCTCGTCGGCCGCTTGTTGGTGAGCTTCTCGATGAGGGACTGGTCGCGCTCCTCCAAGTTCTTGATGATGTTGCCGCCGTGGGTGAGTTTGGCGGTACTCGGGAGGAGGCGAGGAGCGGACGAGTGTGCCGAGGTGTAGACTGACCGGCGGGCGCCGTGCACGAGTGATGAGGCCATCCTCGCTGCTGTTTGGCAACAGAGAGAAATCTGCGTGTCTATAGAAGTAATGGAAGAAGTGGCGGGTGACGGTACGAAGCAGAGCCCGGCGCGCGGTTTGTTGTTCCCTCTCGTCCAAGTCGAGCTCGTCCCTCTGCTTCCGGCCATCACCCTCACTTCTCGCACTACTTTCCGCACGATGCTCGTCCTCGCACTCGGAGACCTCCACATCCCACTCAGGACGCACGACCTTCCATCAAAGTTCAAGAAACTTCTCGTTCGTCCACCTGCTCCCGCCCCCACCTCGCATCATCGAGCTGACCCTCTCGCGCTCGCGTTTCGCGGTGCATTCACCTCTAGGTGCCAGGCAAGATCCAACAGATTGTGTGTACTGGGAACGTGTGTGATCGTGAGACTTGGGAGTACCTCAGAGGCGTGGCTCCGGACGTGAGGGGCGTGAGGGGCGACTACGACGAGGTGCGTGTTCCCCTCCCTCCAAACGTCGTCCTTTTCTCGATGGAAGCAGCACCAGCTAATCCATCATCGTCTCTATGACACTACCAGAACCCAGCACTTCCACCGTCACTCGTCCTTCAACACGGTCCGCTCCGTATCGGCGTGCTCCACGGACACCAAGTCGTCCCACTCGGCGACACGGAAGCGCTCAGCGCCGTCGCGAGAAAGATGGACGTCGACGTCCTCATCACCGGTGGAACTCATCGGTACGCCCATCCTCTCTCCTCCAGTTGCCTCCTCTAGCTCTCAGCAGTCGCGCGGTGGACTGACTCGTCGACCGACACGGGCACGCATAGATTCGAAGCATTCGAGTACGACTCTCGCTTCTTCGTCAACCCCGGCTCCGCAACCGGCGCCTTCTCACCACATTGGACCCCCTCCCCACCCACCGCTCCGAAACCCAGCACACTCGACGTCTCTGCCGCCCCTTCTTCTCCCAAACCACCCGCTGAAGGCGAAACTCCCGCCGCCGCTCCTCCACCAGCAGCTGCTGCAGAACCGGCACCGACAACGACAACCACGGTGTCGAGCTACCCCCCGAACCCGATACCCAGCTTCGCGTTGCTGGATATCCAAGGCACGGTGGTCACGCTGTATGTGTACCAGTTGATCGAGGGCGAGGTCAAGGTCGAGAAGATCAGCTTCAGGAAGAATGCATGAGGGGCGAAAGAGTGGAGACGAAGGACTGCTGAGAAAGGGAGCTGCGTTGGGCGTGTATGTTGAGCGAAGGCGTGTGTGCTGTGAATGTGAATGTGAGCGCTGATTGTACAGAATGAGGATCGGTGCGAAGGTCCTTCGGAAAGTTCGACGGCGTCTTCAGCTTCAAAATGCTTCAAGAGAAAGCCAGACTTTCTGTGTCTCCGCTCGGTTTGGCAGCAGTGGCCGCCTACAACGTCGGCGGACTCGATCTTTCGAACGTCGGGAACACGACCGGTGACGTGGCCTGCTCTGGCCGGCCTTCTGCCCACCGCTTCCTCTTTCCTGTGCGTCCCATTCCGCTCAATGTCTTCAGCCGACACAAGTTCTCTTGTCATTGACTCAGCCGTGCAAAGTCTCCCCCTACGTGGCCCGAAGAGATGACTCATGTCTCAATTACGGTGATCTTCAGCTCAAGGGCTTGCGCTCATCAACTGAGCGTTTCTCCTGGTTCTCCTCCGCTCTGTTCAGATTTCACCACTCCCAATCTACCCCGAAGCGGCGACCGCGACCGTCGCCGCGACCAACGACCAGCACTCGCTCGCGCATCTCTCTCATCGCCAGAGAGCTATCTACCAAGGCCGTGCGCGTGGCTTCTGATCTGGAGGAAGGTGGATTAAGCTGGCTCTAAAGGTTCTGAAAGTGGGCGGCGTTGTAGTTGGTCAGCAATTGAGGGCAACGCACAAACACAAAACCACGTGGCATCTGGATGAATACAGCGCGTGAGCCTTCTTGCATCGCGTCGTTCCTTGTCTTGCCACGCCATTTCTCCACAGTGTGCTGGAAGAAACAATGCCAGTTCTCTTGGTGTTATGAGCCGTTCACTCCACTGTAGTCAAATTTGAGCGCAAGTCCGCGGAAGTTGCATCGAGCTCACCTCGAAGTCCTGGCCCGCTCGCTCGTCTGCTGTTGACCATCCTCGCGCGTGACTGTCGTCGTCGTCGCTCGACCCTAGCAACTCTCTATATCAAAAGCAGGCCTCCAAAGTAGGAGCAGCTGCCCATCATGTCGGTGGAGAGTGTCGCTCTTCCTCCTATCCACAGACGACCTCGAGACACGCGCGCTGACTTGGTCCCACCGCTCCAGGCGATGGACATCGACTTTGACGCGCTCGAGGACCACCAACTCGACCCCGCCACGGCGGACCTGCACCCGGACACGGCGAGGGTCATGGCCGAGCTCGATCGCAAGACGGCCGCTCGTCGCCTCGCCGTGCCCACGCGCGACCCGGACGTGCGCCTCCGCCTCCGAGAGATGGGCGAGCCGATCACGCTGTTCGGCGAGTGGCCTGAGGATAGGAGGGACCGTTTGAGGCACCTGTGGAGCGAGATGAGGAAGGAGGAGGGTGGCGATGGCGATGTGAGTAGCGAGGAGGAGAGCAGCGACGAGGAGGAGAAGGAGGAGGAGTTCTACACTGAAGGAACGTCGGGGTTGAAGGATGCGAGGAGAAAGATTGCAGACTTTTCTCTGGACAGGTGCGTATTCCTTTTGTGTGGTTGTTGGGTTCGTCTGGGAGGGGTGGAGCTGACAAGAGGGTGATCTGCAGAGCTCGCAAGCGGATCACCCGGCAACGGCACGAAACCCTCCTGCCACTGGGCCGTCTCATGGACGTCCGGAGAGCAGTCTTCAACGAGCTCAAGTCATTTACCAACCTCGGATCTCAGATCGGCGACACGCGACCTCTCGGCTCGCTCCGCTTCTCCCCAGACTCCAAGCTGCTGCTCACGAGTTCGTGGACCGGGAACGCCAAGATCTGGAGTGTGCCGGCGTGTAAAGAGATCAAGACGTATCGAGGTGCGTTCTTTCTTTCCTTTGTGAAGCGCGGGGAAGGCGAGAGGACGCGAAGCTGAGAAGGGTAAACAAACAGCACACAAGGAGCGGATAGGTGGTGTCGCATAGCACCCACAGGCAACGCTCTCTCAGTCGAGTGCAGCTCTCAACTTTGCTACTAGCGGCGCCGACCACGACGTGAAGCTGTGGTCCCTCGACAGGTTCGTCTCGTTCTCACCCTTCCCATCCACACTCGACGCTGACCTCGTCCACACACAGCGACGCACCTCTCAAAACCCTCACTGGTCACTCGGCACGAGTATGTCGCGTTGCTTTCCACCCGACTGGAAGGTACTTGGGTTCCGCATCGTTTGACGGCACGTGGAGGCTGTGGGATGTCGAGACTGGTGGGGAGGAGCTGCTGCTGCAAGAGGGGCACAGTAAGGAGGTGTATGCTATCGAGTTCCAGGAGGATGGAGCTCTTGTCTGTACGGGGTGAGTTCAGTTCCTTTATTTCGGGTCGAGTAGAGGAAGGCGCAAGAGGTGGAAGAACGAAGCGCTGACGTGGTGCTGTTTGCAGTGGTCTGGACGCGATTGGACGAGTGTGGGACCTGAGGTCTGGCAAGACGGCGATGGTGCTCGATGGTCACGTCAAGGATATCCTCGGCATCGACTTTGCGCCAAACGGGTCCGTTCTACGCTCTCCAATTGAGCTCCGACGTCCGCTGACGCTCTTTTCTGCAGCCATCAAATCGCCACGGGCTCCAACGACGACACCGTCCGAATCTGGGACCTCCGAAGCCTCAAGTCCATCAAAACAATCCACGCCCACAAATCCGCCATCTCGGACGTCAAGTTCTTCCGCTTCCCGTCACTCTCGTTCGACTCGTACCCCAAAGTCGCTCTTCCGAAGGCGTTCGAGAAACTCCCAGCGTTCGAGGAGAGTGCAAGGGATCCGATTGAGGCTGAGGGCGAGAAGGTCGATATGCCGCTTAGTGGGCTGTTCTTGGTCAGTGGTGGGTACGATGGCAAGGTCAAGGTGTGGAGTGCGGACGACTGGCAGCTCGTCAAGAGCATGACGAGTGACGAGAATGGGAAGGTCATGGGTGTGGATGTCAGCTCTGGTGAGTCGAAGCTCTTCTTTGAACGGTCAAAGGGGGAAGGCACTGACGTGGCGTTCTGCCTGTTTTCCAGACGGGAGGTTCCTCGCAAGCGCCGAGTACTCGCGAACGTACAAGCTCTGGTCGCACCCCGACGTCGACCTGTCTTGATGGAATTCATACCTCCTGCCCAAAAGGTATCATTGGCAGCGATCACAGCAGAAACGACTTCGCACGTACTTTCTCTGCTTGTCTTTGTCGTCTGACGTCTACCGAGAGACCACTCAAAAAACGTTTGGAAGTGGGAACGGATGCTCAGTTTTTGAGGAGGCAAATACAATATGAAGTGAAGGTAAAGCAAACGTCCGACGGCGGCAAGGTTGAGCTTCGCGCCTGACTTCCGCCGACCCTGCGACGACTGGGGCGAGTTCAAGTGCTTCGGATGCAGCGCGCTGCCCCTTGCCCTCCTTCCCCTCACGTCCCGTCGTCTGTTCACGCGAAACTCACTATAGTGCGAATGTCGATCGAGACCGACACTAAGCCTCACGACTTTGCGTCCCCCAAGCTCGACGACTACAAGCAACAAGGTCAGCACCTCTCTGCGTTCCTCGTCGTCATTGCTCGTCCCACAACACGGACGCGCTCAACGGCGCGACGACGAGCTCGGCGCACTTCGAGCAGGCGATTCTTTGGTGGAGCATCTCCCAAAGATACACCTGCAATTGAGCAGGAAGATGGCGTCAAAGGAGCGAGATTTGACGGGGGGCGGAGGTGGTTCCTGTTGTCGTCGAGACGCGCTCGGCGGTCCAGCGGAAGGGCAACGACGCGTAACATTAAGAGACTAGTGTGATAGCTGACAACACGAACCTCTCTACGACAGTCATGACCGACTTCCACAAGCAGTACAACAGCCTCCAGGACCAACGCGCCAAGTTCGTCTTCGATCCTCCGCGTTGCTCCTCGCTCGCCAGGCTCAGCAGCTGACACTTTCGCCCTGCCGCTTCCTCAGACTCACGGAGAAGTACGTCAAGCCAGCTCAGGACTATGCCGTCAAGCAGGTCGGCGAGAGGCCCGTCGCGACGGTGCGTCCTGATTTCCTGCACTCGACACCTGACGCGCCGAGGTGTGTGCGGAGGTGCTGCAGGGCGGATGCTGATGCGCGTGTTTCTTTTTGGTTGCGCCTTGTTCTGCAAGAATAGGTCTTGTCCGGCATCTTCATGGCGTACGTTTGAATCTTTTCTCATCGTTTCCCCAGCGATCGTAACCACTTCTTGACCGCCTGGCAGGCTCTCGTTCCTCCCCGCGCTCACCTTCGCCGGATTCTGCCTCTCGACGGCCTTCGTCGTCTTCGGCGGTTCCCTCCTCTTCGGCCTCTTCTGGACGTTTGCCATCATCCTCGGTGCCTGTAAGCCTCTGTCCTGCCTCTTCTCTTGCTCTCTCCGCCATCGGCAAGATCCAACTTTGGGCTGGCCCGGTCGCTTACCATAACTCAAATATCCGTCAGCGCTCCTCCTCCTCGGTACCCTCATCATCACTTTCTCGACCGCCGTCTTCCTCACGTTCTGGGTCCTCACCGCTTACGTCTGCGTCCGCTTGGTCACCTGCCTCGTGAAGGAGGGAAGCCTCGCTCAAGGCGCGAAGGTACGTTCCACTTCCCTCCTTTCGCCGTCTTGAGCTCAACTTAATTCCGTTCTCTTCAAAGGCCTTCGATGCAGAGATGCGAGCCATCTTTGTCGCTGGACGACCGAATGCCGCCACGTCGACCACCAACAGCGCGACTCAGTAGCTTGGGTCGAGCGTTGAGAGTGATTGTGCCTGGCTTGAACATATATGTACCACCTCTTTTGTTGCCTTTTATACACAGCGACGCTCAGTCGCTAGCTTGTTTGATGTGCGGTTCCATGAAACGATGTTGATCCCCTTTCTGTCGAGAGAGTGGAGGCCACGTCGCCCCTTTTTGCCCTCTCTGACGACTCCATCTTAGGGGAACTGGTCTATATCTTAAACCCGACCTGCGCTCGACTCTGCTCCCAGCTTTTGGTCCAGCTGCGCGACACGGTTTGGCGAGTTTGCGAGCGTGAGGAGGGCTGCCAACGAGTGGGATGGTAAGTTTTGCAGTGGGTGAAAGTGCTCGCAGTGGTAAAATGTTTGCACTTGGTACAATTGTCAATGACAAGCACAACGAGCAATACCTTTCTTTCGACCGTACCGGTGTGTACGTATCGCCACGTCACCTTTAGCCCTTGGACAAAGGGGCTCAGAGGAGGCCCGAGCGGGGACAACACAGGTTGGCGCCAGGTGGAGCTACGTTTGCTTCCTTTGCACACACTCACCATCAGCAACCATGGCGGCCGTCTATGGAGACGAACCCTCTACGTCTAGATTCGCAGGCCCGTCGACGCCCCGCTCCCGCCCTCCTCGCGCCTCCAACCCCGCCGCGCTTGCCTCCACCCCCGCTACCCACGACTCGGGATACGCCTCCAAGAAGCCTACAGTAGCCCGCCTCACAACGTCAAGCCGTGCGAAGCTACAGTATTGCTTCGGCATCAACAGCTCTCCAAGCCGCCGTGGTCTCGCGAGAGGAGCCAGCGGCGCCACAAGTCGCGCTCGAGATGCCGGTCGAGGATGGGACCGGGATCGGGCCCGACGCGGCGGTGCTTGCGTTCTGCAAGGCTCTAGAAGAAGGAGCCGCAGGATGCGTCTTCCTCGACGGCGTTACCGAGAACGACGTGCTGGGAGCGTGGGACGACTTGGAGGAGCTCGGCGCGGTCGCGTGGTACGAGGGTGGTGCGGGCGGGGGCGTGATCGTCACGCTGTCCGGAGCAACGCATGGAAAGGTAGCGTCCGCCATGGGAGTTATGGTGTCCGATACGTACAAGAGGTTCTTTGGGAGGGGCTGGAACGATTTTTTGGTCGTGTACGATTCTCGTGCGTCCTGTTCTGCCTTTCCACCGCTGCGAGGCTCATGGATCTCGCTCCATATACTGTAGGCTCCATTGAGACGTGCCGAAAGAACCCCGACTTCTCTATCTTCGTGCGCATGGGTGACCATGAAGGCGCTCAGGGCCGCCAGGTCGCGTGTTTTGTCGTCGAGGTCTCGCGGGCCCAGGGCCGCGCTGCAGCAGTCGAGAAGGTCGAAAAGCTCGTCCAGGGCAACGAGGCGGTGAGAACGTTTCTCTTGTTTTCTTTAAAGTCACTGACGACTTTTGGACAGATTGTTGGAGGACTCGTCATTAATCTCGACACCACCCCGGAGCTGGACCTCAAGGAGGTTGAGATGACGCTCATCCGCAAGGCTACCACCCAGAAGGGCACGCGCGCTCAGCAAATCTTTTACTACCTACACGAAGACCCCACTTCCACCCCTCCTCCTCCCGTCGACTGCTCCGTCACCCTTCAGCTTACCGATATCTTCCCAACCGAAGTCATCGAACGCCTGCACGCTTCCGGCCACCGCCCCGCTTCCTTCACCATGTCTCCGGAAGACCTCGAAGACTTGTTGTTTCTGGCTAGAAGCGCCTTGGCGGACGATTTGAAACTTCGCGAGATGGACAAGGTGGAGGACAAGGCGACGAGGGTGCGTAAGAAGGCGGAGGCGGACCAGAGGATCAAGGACAAGAAGGTGGCGGAGACGAAACGGAAGCAGAATCGGAAGAAGACACTCAGGAAGCTGGAGCAGGCTAGGGCTAGGCAGTAGGGCTTTTTCTGTTTTGGTGAAAGAATCGGTATTTTGAGTGAAACGGCGAGCTTCGGAGAGCGGCGCGAATGGTGGCAAGTCGGCTCGACCTTCATCGTCGGTTCTAATCAGTAACTTGAGGAGCGGGCTTTGGGACAAGGCTTTGTCAGTTCACCCCCTTGCTCGCCGTCTCGCCGTCGGGCACGCGGTCCCTTCCTGGCGAACGAGTGCAGGCCACGTCACCCGTCTTCGTCCTCCACTGGCCACCCCATCCGTGCCACACCAACTGAAGCTGTTCCATGCCTGATCTCCACTTGCCCTCCACTTGCCCTCCACTCTCCTTTCCAGCTTCTGGCTCAGCGGCGGCGACACGCGTGCCTGTTCGGCCATCGGCCTCTCCTTCCGGCGCTCCCAGTGCCGACTTGTCCAAGCTATCCTCCTCCCATTGGGTCAGAATTATGGAGCCCTCCACTTTGAAGGGAAGTACATATTTGTGCGTAAAAGGATCAGCTTTCTTGTCTCTTCGTTCTCTACAACCACCCCCGCCACGTCATCATGGGAATCTCCTCGAGAGTTGCTCGCGCACGCGCGATGTTCGACATGCTCGTCGCCAGCTTCCTCTACCCTTCGCTCAAGGTCAACTCTGTCAACCTCACCGGAAATACAGCAATTGTAACTGGCGGTGCGGGCTTTCACTTCTCCCTTTTCTCGCTTCTGACGTCCTGATCCACAAACTTCCCTTCTATTTCCCGCAACAGCCAACATCGGCATCGGACTCGAGTCTCAGCGTGTTTCCTGGGACTGTGGGATGGGAAGTCGGGTTTAGAGAGCGGGATGAAGGCCGGGAAAAGGGGGAGAAGGACGAACCATAGCGAGGAGCAGTCTTGGCGAGGTAGGCCCACGTCGCGACGACACTTCCATACGAGGCGAAGCCTGTCACCATTGCTGTGGTCACGGCTCGAGCGGTCTCAGGCGCGGCGTTCGTTCGTGGCCCACTAGAATGGAGATCGGTGTCAGCACACGTGTGCGGCGGGAGGGAAGGAGAGGAAGGGAAGCCCACGGCGAGGAAGATGGGTCCGCAGGGGACGGCACCGGAGTAGGTGAGGAAGGTAGCGCCGTAGAGGACCTTGTTGTTGCGGCTCGTAATGAAGATGATATATCTTCAACCAAAGGCGCATCAGCTTCCCCATCTTCCGCCAGGCCGAAAAGCCATCTCGCAAAAGCTCACCCAATGCAGCTGAGACTGACGGAGCCAGCGATCCAGTATCCGTGCTTGCGGGTCTTGAAGCATCCGTAGGCTACGGCGATACTCCATGCCGTGGCGACGACGTAGGGCGGGACGGTGCGCAGGTTGGCCTCGACGGAGGAGTAGGTGCCGAGCGTCTTGACGATCGTGGGCAGGAAGAGGCCGGTGCCTTGCACGGGGATGTTCATGAATCCAAACTGAGGAGAGATTTGATGTGAGCTGAGACAGTTGAGAGGGTTGCTGCTAAAAAACGACTTACGCCGAGAACGCAAAGCCAGGTCTGAGGAAGCCAGATACAGACGTCTTCCGGAAAGTGGTAGACTGCAGCTGCTTTCAAAGTGTTACTTGCCTTCCCCTCCTCGTCCTTCCTTCTTCTCCCCACCAACTTCACCATAGTCACTGCCATGTCCAACGCTTCTTCCACCGCTCTCGCTCTCTCGGACCCGACTTCCTTCGCAGGCATCTACACCATCGTCAGCAGCGACAGTCAGGAGTTCAAGATCAACCCCACTTTTCTCTCCTTCCACTCTTCGGTCTTCAAGGACATGCTCCTTGGTGGAGGAGAGCCGTCTACGACCGGATCGTCGTGTCAAGTCACCGAATCGGCCGCCGAGCTCGAGGCGCTGTTCAAGGCCATGCGCGGAGATCCTCTCGGAGTGGAGCACCTCACGGGCACTATCTCGCTGGTCGATAAATACGACTGCAGTATTGCGTCGCTCTACATTGAGCGATAGCTCTGGTGGGTCAGACTGATTCAAGATAGGAACGCCAAAGCTGATCGTGTGGCTTCAGGGGAGACGTCGACGAGCATCCCGTCGCCGTTTTCGAGCACGCTTTCCACTTGAAGAACCCTCCAATCATGAGTAGTTCAGCTTTACGTACTATTGGCTGCACGAACTCTGTTGTTGACGAGAATGCTCGCCGCTGTCTCGTTCGTTCTTGTTCCTCGAGTACAGGAGGAATTCTCGCACTCACCATCGTCAAAACACAGCTCAAATATCATTCGAAGCTGCTCAGTGCGGCTCGCGACAGCCTGCTCGAGTATGAGCCCGCTTATATGCCTTACCATCCTTGCAAAACACACTGCCCAGGGGGTGCGCCTGCACTGTGGAACTCACTTATCACTGAGCAGTCGAGGAGCCTTATCCGCACGCTTTGGTGCGACTTCCACGACCCAGGATCCCTCATTATGGACCGATCATGGACCAAATTTGAAAAGAGATGCGACGGCTGTCTGAGAGTGTTGACAACGGGGTGTGCCAAGGTCAGCAAGAGTCGGGAAAGGCGCAAGAAGGGAATCCGTGTTTCTGCTCGATTACCGGGCAAAGCTGAGCCGGCACTTTGGCAGGAGTAGCTCTGGGACGACGGAGAAATGAGTTTGAAACTTGATTGGAGTGGACCTTCAGTTCCTACGTTTTGTTTCCGAGAGAGAGACCACGTGTCTTGGTGAGCTGCGATCTGAGTGTCCTCGTTCGTCTTTTTGTGGGCCCTTGCAATCTCCTCATGAAGTGAGAGTGAGTGGAAGGGAAGTTATGCTGACAAAGGAGTAGCAAGGTGAGGGTCTTGACCGACGAACCGCACCTCGCTCAAGCGCTCTGCCGTTGCGACCCTCTCCATCCAGGAGCGAAAAAAAGTCCATACAATACAAAGCACGCTTCTCGACGACAAAAACACCCATCCCTCGACCCTTCATCATCGAATCCTGCTTCCCTCCCACCCTCCACCAGTTATCCGAACATGAAGTACAGCAACGCGAGCGTACAAATCCCAATTACGCTGCCGACGATCACGGAGTCCCTGTTTCGTCGCGAGTTGATCATCCCGAGCAAAGAGTTGAGTGCTGGAACCGAGGCTATGGTTTAATGTCATGGATGTTAGTGAAGACGGAGGAGGTGGGAGAAGAAATAGGAGAGGACGAACCGATGACAGAGTTCATTCGCGCGTTGATGCCAGAGATGGCGCTTCGTTGCTGTGCGAACGCCGCTCGAGTGTCGTATGCGTGCCTGACAAAATAGTTACTCAGTTCAGCAGCTAATACAAAAAAGGGGACGAAGGCCACTGAACGCACCCAAGCAGGTCGTCGACCATGCTGTGACTGTGGTCGATCCGATTCCGGTCAGCGAGGAGCGCGTCCGTCGCGGACGAGTTGTTGGAGGATCGGAAGTCTCTGTATAAGCCCAATAAGGTTGATAGTAGGATTACTGTTAGCTTGAGTGTACCGTGATCACGGGGAATGAGAGTGACAGCGGCACGAGCCAGAAGAGAGCGCACCTGATTTCCTCGCGTACTGAGCCCAACAAGTTCGCCCTCTGCTCAGCTTCTCTCAGACTCGCCTACGTTCCCAACAAGACCGATCAGCACTCATTCCCTTCCATTCCTTGTTTGCTCAACCGCCGCGGGGAAAGACGCTTGCGCACCTTAGTCCTCTGGTGGTCCCTCTGGTACTCGAGCAAGACCTCCCTGTGTCGCTCGAGCGCGTGCGTCGCTGAAGCGGATGGTGGTGGATGTCCAGTCGCGTGCAGGTCCGCCAGTCGCTCGATCTGGGCTGAGAACTGTAGGCGCGAAGGCGGGGGTCGCGAGTCAGCTGGAGGTCCTTCGTGACGGCGTGCATTCCTCTGTCGTACACGAAAAAGGAATTGCAGTAGGAAGCAAGATACTCACAGTATCCAGCGCAGCGTTCAGGTCCGTCTCGATCTCCTCCTTCCTCCTGCCCACATCCTCCCTCAACACGCCCGAAGACGAGTAGGACGTCTGGGCCTGCGCGGCGAGTTTGGCGTAGTTGGTGAGCAGGGACGAGATCGTCGCTGTCTGAGCGTGCAGCTCTCGACGAACTGTCTCTATTGACGAGGCCATCGTGGTCGTGCGAGGTGTGGCGAGGGCTGTGGTGGCAGGGGCGAGAGCGGCGCGCGGCGTGGAGGGCTCGAACTTGGACTTGGGCGAGCTCCTCTGCTTCAGGCCACAATCTCGCATCAACTTCACTCATCACTTTTCTAGTCCCAAAATGTACGCACTGCTTCCCCAATTAGTGGTCGTTCGTTCCATGACTAACGCCCTTCTGCTTCACTCGCAGGGCGACAGCAGCACGACACAAAGCGCTCGGCGACGAGCTGTACAAGCGGTCCGACAAGCTCAACGGCGAGCTCTTCTCGCTCGTCTACGGCGCCCTGGTCGTTCAACTCATCAAGGACTTTGAGGACTACAACGAGGTCAACAAGCAGCTCGAGAAGATGTGCGTTTCCCCCGGTGCGCGCGTGTTGGGAGGGAACGCGTGAAGCTCACGGACGTGACGCGACAGGGGATACAACATCGGCGTGCGGTTGATTGAGGACTTTCTGGCGAGAGCAGGGTTGGGCAGGTGTAAGGATTTCGCCGAAGTCGGCGAGGTCATGTCCAAGGTGCGCGTTCCTCCCTCCCACAGCTCGTTCCTCCCTACTCATCCCATTCTATCCGACACAGGTGGCCTTCCGCTCGCTCCTCTCCATCACTCCAACACTCGTCCAACATCCAGTCTCAGCAACGCAACCCCAACCCGCCTTCTCGCTCATCTTCGAGGAGAACCCGATGACGGACTTTGTCGAGCTCCCAGAGGAGGCTGTCGAGGGCGGATTGTCGTACGCCAAGATCCTGGAAGGGGTCATCAGGGGTGCTTTGGAGATGGTATGCTACCTCTTTGAGTGTATGAGTGGAGGAACGAGGGGACGAGGGCTAACGCGTATTTGGTGTATGTGCGCAGATCCAAACGGCCGTGACGGCGGAGATTGTGTCGGATACGCTGAGAGGGGATGAGCGGACAGAGCTGAAGGTCACGTTGGTGCGGTACCTGGAGGAGGAGATGCCGGTGGGCGATGATTGAGTGCGTCTTGTGGTTCCCTCAGACCGGACGAGACGAAAGGAGCGCTGACGTGGCTTAGCTCTCTTCGCAGCGGAGTGTGGCTTTCCAAAAGGAGGATAGGATGTTGAGCAATCTGAGTGTATTGATAGATTATGCCATACTTTTTTCTCCACTATCACACTCAAAGTCCGTGGATCAGTGGGAGCCGAGCGAAGCCGGCGCCTACGGCGGGCGCGGGGCAAGTTGCTGACCGATCCGTCCGAGTTTTGCGTATCAGCGCGCGCGAGCCGGAATCTCAGCGCCGCTCCTCCTTCCTTCCTCCCACTATCACCTTCACAAATCACATCAACTTTTAGCGCCACGTCTCTATCTCGCCCTAATCCTCCACCAAACTAGCCAGCTCGTCGATATCTCGCGATGGGGCTGCTCGCTCTGGGGACGCCCTACGCCTGGCCTGAGGCCAAGCAACACGCCGATCATGTCCGGGCGCACGGGATCGTCCAGCTCCTGAACCAGTACCACAAGCTCAAGGACCGGACAGGCGACGTCCTCCTCTGGGGCGACGAGGTACGTTTCCTCTCCCTTCGAGTCCGACGCCCCCGAAGTTGCGCGAGAGCTCGCTCGTCCGGGCGGCAAAGCTGATCAACCCGCTCGCTGGGCGCTCTCTGTGTTGACGTGAGGACAGATCGAGTACATGGTCGTGAGCTACGACGAGGACAACAGGAATGCTCGGCTTTCTCTCCGCCAAACCGAGATCCTGCTCGACCTGCAGGAGGACGCGAAACGCCGGAAGAAGGAGATGCCAGGCCGAGAGTGCGTTTATCGCCGCTTGTCATCGCGCATTACCAGGAGCTGACGAGCGTTGGCTGTAGGGAGTGTATTCCTATCTTTCATCCAGAGTTTGGGAGGTATATGCTCGAGAGCACGCCGGGAGCGCCGTATGGCGCGACGCTGGAAGACCTCCTCAGCGTCGAGGGCAACATGAAGTTTCGGTGAGGCACCTCTTATCGTATCTCGCTTCTGCATGTCAGCTAATCCAAATATCCTCCTTATTACTGTACTATTCTTTAGACGACGACTAGCGAAGTCCCGCATGAAGGACAACGAGGTGCCGCTCACGCTCACTTCCTTCCCTCGCCTCGGAGCTCCTGGCGTCTTCACGGATCCATACTACCCACCAGGAGGCGATAAAGCTCGATCCCTCTTCGTCCCAGACGAGATCATCAACCCTCACGTTCGCTTCCCGTGAGTCTCACTCTTCCCTCCTCTCGCAGACCGGAGGCGCGACTTTGGAGGGGCATTTGATTGCCCGATCGCGTGCTCATTGCTTTGCTCAACTCCGACGACTCGGACATGCAGGACGCTCGCGGCCAACATCCGGGCAAGGAGAGGATCGAGGGTTGCCATCAACATGCCTATCTACTTCGACACCAACACGCCCAAACCTTTTGTGGACCCGAACGTCAACCTCAACCGCGGCGAGTTCCCCGAAGATGACCGTGAGTTTGGGGCTCTCTCTGGAGGAGGGAAGGAAGCTGGAGCTGATCTCGTGGTGGGAGGACAGACGTGAAGGATGATGCGAAGCCCGACCATATCTACATGGACGCGATGGGATTCGGCATGGGGTGCTGCTGCCTCCAGATCACTTTCCAGGCGTGCAGCATCAGCGAGGCGAGGAGGATGTATGACGCGTTGGTGCCCGTGGGACCTATCATGGTGCGTCCTGTTCTCTTAGAGGAGTGTCAAGTATGGAGGCTGATTGGTTTTGGTTCAGCTTGCTTTGACGGCAGCGGCGCCGATCTTCCGTGGATTGCTGTCCGACGTCGATTGTCGGTGGGATGTGATTGCTGGGAGTGTGGATGATAGGACTCGGGAGGAGAGAAAGTTGGAGGTGAGCTCTTGTGTCTTTCTTTCTTGCGTGACCTTTTCTCACAGGCTTGCTCTCATAGCCACTAAAGAACTCGCGCTTCGTCATCCCCAAATCCCGCTACGACTCGGTTGACTGCTACATTCACGACGACGAGTCGAACCGACCAGAATACAACGATAACAACATGCCCATCGACGAGGACATTAAAAAGAAGCTCGTCGACGACGGCATGGACGACAAGCTCGCGACGCACTTTGCGCACTTGTTCATCCGCGACCCGATCGTCGTGTTTGAGGAGACGCTGAACCAGGACGATGCCGCTAGCTCCGATCACTTCGAGGTGAGTTGAAGATCTCGCGAAAGAATCGGAGGATCATGACTAATTTCACGACTCGCAGAACATCCAATCGACCAACTGGCAGACGGTGCGCTTCAAGCCGCCAGCACCAGGCTCGCCCATCGGCTGGCGCGTCGAGTTCCGTTCGATGGAGGTCCAGTTGACCGACTACGAGAATGCCGCTCACGCCATATTTATCGTCCTCCTTGTACGAGCGATCATGAACCTCGGTCTTAACTTTTACCTCCCCATCTCCAAGGTCCGTCTTCCACTCTCGTGACGTGTCCCTTTCGGTCTGGTATTAATTGGATCTTGTTTCGCACCCACAGGTCGACGAGAACATGCACCGCGCCCACCGCCGCGACGCCGTCAACCAAGAGAAGTTCTTCTTCCGCAAGAACCTCTTCTCCCCCGCCCCAGGCCACGCTTGCGACCCTCAACCGACCCCCGTCCCAGAAACGAACGGCGATTCGGCACTCGACGGCCTCCCTTCTCACATCAACGGCTATACGGGCGTCAAAGCCACTCCCTCGACGACTTGCTCGTCCCACTCCTGCACACGTGCGCCGACGCCGACGGGCGAGGCTGGAGAGGTGAACGGGAACGGGAAGGAGAAGGTTGTGTTTGGGCCGGTGGAGGATGAGTATGGAGAGTTCACGATCAACGAGATCATCAATGGCGATGGGAAAGAATTCCCGGGGTTGATGGGCGTCGTGCAGAAGTATCTGGACTCGTTGGAGTTGGCGAAGGAGACGAGGACGCAGTTGGAGAACAGTCTGCAGTTGATCAGGAGGAGGGCTGATGGTGTGTTTTTCTTGTTATCATTTTAACTGCTGATTTGTGTGCTAATGATGGGACTGGATACGCAGGATCGCTCCTCACCACCGCCTCCTGGGTCCGGAAATTCGTGCGCACCCACCCGGCGTACAAGTTCGACTCGGTCGTCTCAGAAGAGATCAACTATGACCTCATCAAAGCCGTCGACGACCTCGAGAGTGGTCGGCTATCCGCGCCGGAGTTCCTCCCGAGTTGCTACAAGGGGAGTGGGGACGTCGTCAAGGAGACCGATGGGTTCAACAAGTGTTGCGGAGATGTCATGGCATAGGGCGGAGTCGGAGGCTCGGGAGGCGGAGGTGTGTGGTGGACTATAGCAGTGGGCGGGAGGACGATAGAGTGAGGTGTCATTGGTTCTTTAAAAACGGTGGACCTCTGCGAGAAGTGACGATTACCCCATCCTCCGCGCGAGGTCTCTTGTCGTATTTAGGCTCTTTCTCTTATTCTCTCTTAGTTTCTAGCATGAAGACTGTAAAGATACCTTATACAGCCACTTGACTTTCGACTTATTGGGTTTGATACGACGTCGTGCATCTAAAAGACCTAAGGCTGTTGCCGTTTTAAACGGCGCTGCCGGTCTCCGCCGTCCTGGGCGCCGTTCTGGCGCCGTTTCGAATCCCCTGGCAGGCCGTTATTATTTGCCGTGTTCGGCGAACGGCGCGCCGTTCTGTGCCGTTTTGATATTAAAACCTGTGAAAACGCTTCAAAATTGTCATGTACTACACATGGGCTCACAGAATTTGTATCCGAAGTTTTAGCTGCCAAAAAGATAGGATCTGGGCGAGAGGTTCAGGACACGTGTCTCCGCTCGGACACCGCTGTAGTGGGAGATTTTGCTCTTTATCACTTACCCATGCACTTCCAGGTTGAAGTTAGTTCTCTTTGCTGAATGAAAGCACGCAAAACTGTCAAAACAGGTCAACGGAGCCCAGCTGCTCTTGGATCCCAAAGCCGCGGTCTTGGTGGCAGGCGCAGCTCGAGTCACCAGGCTGGTTCGTGCGCGGGCGACAGGCGTCGCTCTGATCTGCACCTCGACCTTGAAACTCTCGGCCAAAACTTGCATCAATTTTCGCTTGGGTGTAAAATGAGCGGTAGGGCGCAGAGGGGGGCCCGGAGAGGCAAGGGTCGTGGGACAGTGCACACCGCCGAAAGCAGGGCGACGACGACGACGAGCACTCGTCAGCTCTCGCAGCGAGCGCGATCGGCCGTCAGCGCCGCTTCTTCATCGTCCAGAAAGCGAGGACGACGACTAGTCGACCATGCTCTCGACGATGAGTCCGAACCGGAGTCGGACGTCGACGTCGTGCCGCCGAAGCGCAAGCATGCGAGGGTGTGGGGGGAGGATCAGGGGGAGGAGTTTCTTGGTGCGAATTCTCTCCAGTCTTGCACTATATGGTGTGAATACTAATCCGCTTATCATTTCCATTCTTCATACAGTTCACCTGAAGAAATTGGCGACGAAGCCGACGCGCTCACCCTCGTACGCCAAGTTCGGCGCCCCTCGTCTCGGAGATCACCCGAACGAGAAGGGGAAGCAGTGCATTTGGTATAGCTGCATCTGGTGCGTGATTTCTCTCTCAATCAACTCTACTATGTGTTGAAGCTTATCAGCTGGTTGAGCTACAGCTGCACTCCGAGTGTCGAAGTCTGGGCGAAGATCGGGACCACGTCGACGTCCCACCTCCTCTCGCACACGAGGGCCACCGCCGCCGCAACGCTCGCTTCCACCTCTGCTGAGCCCGAACCAACAAAAGCTTCAATGCGAGAAAAGTCGGTGGCATGGATCGCGGTGTCGGGGCGACCGTACTCTGTCTTGAACGTAAGTCTTTGCTTTTCTGGTCTGCTGGCTGGTTTGCGAGGCAGCGCTGTGGCTAACTGTAAATGAGGTGCAGGATCACGGATTTCGACACCTCTTCCCTCCTCACCTTCGAAAACTTCTTCCCTCTCGCCAACTCGTGGCTGAAGACATAGAACGACTTTTCGCCCTCGCTCGACCCATCCTCGCAAAACGACTCGCCAAGCTCCCCGGCACCATCCATCTCTCGCTGGATCTCTGGACCGGCCCAACAGGCGAATCGTTTATTGTCATCATTCTACACTACTTAGAGGGTGACGAGCTACAATGCCATGCATTGGAGCTGATACCGTGCGTCCTTTCTTCATTCGCTAACTTGCCTTCCGGCTGAATGGTCTTGCTCTTGCACAGCCATCACGAGGAGCACACCGGCGTAAGGCTGGCTGCAGCGGTTAGGAGGAGTTTGAGGTCGATGGGGATCATCAACAAGGTTCGTACTCTCTGCATAGTCATCTGAAGCCTTTCACAAGCTGATACTTTCAGGAACCCAGGTTTGGTTCATCGCTGGCGACAATGCGTTCAACAACGACGTGATGATGCGAGTCCTAGGGAAGGAGGGTTGGGCGAGGATGAGTGGAACGTCCTGTCAAGTGAGGTGCTTCAACCATATTATGAACCTTATCTGCCAAGTGCGTCTCATTTCCTCCACATCATCCCTTGAAGGCCTCACCACTGACAGGATGTTTATAGGCGATTTTGCAGCCCTTCCGACGGGCGGGGAAGCTCCGTCGCGGTGGAGAAGAGGCTGGAGATGATGGAGAGGTCCTACCAGAAGAAGAGGAGAGTGAGGGTGGTAATGGCGAGGGGGATGGTGCTGAGGAGGAGGAGGAAGATTTGGAAGAGGATGAAAGGGAGTTTGGCGTGGTGGAGGTGGAGGCTGGTGACGAAGCAAGCGGACCTGGAGAAGACGATCGAGAGAGGTCAACGATGTTGGATGTGAAGGAGGAGGAGTTCACTCGTTTGGGCTATCTGGCGGAGGAGATGGACGAGACGGAGTTTGACGAGAACGAGCTGAGCGATGAGCGAACAGAGGGGGGAGGAGTGCTTCGAAAGGTGTGCTGTTCTCTCTTACACGCAGCTCAAACCAGACTAGCTGATACCCAAACTAAACAGCTCGCTTGGATTGCCCACAAGTTTGCGTGGAACGGCAAGATCAGGAAGGCGTTCGTGGTGATCTGTCGTGAGGTCGGCGCGGAGGGGCCGTTCACGGTCTTGCGAGACGTGTCGACGCGGTGGAACAGCACGCATGATATGATCGAGTCAGGTATTTGTCTTTGGCCAGCAATGTGCGTCTTTTCCCTCCTCTACCTCTTTTCGCAGCTGACAAGGAAACACCTTCACAGCATCAAGTGGCAGCGTTACAACCAACAGCTCGTCCCAGATGAATACAAGCTTGGCTCCTCCGACAAGTCAGTTTTACAATCACTGTATGAACTCCTCATGGTGCGCATCTCTCATTTCTTCTGCTCTGCCCTGGTCCCGTTTCAAGGGGGGGATCTGACGTGGCTCTTTGCGCTGTAGCCGTTGAAGAAAACTACGCTCCTCTACTCCGGCCAGAACCTCCCTCTGATCAGCGACGTACCTCTTGACTTTGACGACTTGTTCAACAACTACGAAAAGTTGATCGTCAGCCGAACGGTTGGCCCGGCGATGCGCGCATCGGCAGCGAGGGCGGTGAAAGTGCTGAAGAAGTACTATGGATTGGCCGATAAATGCCTTGCGTATCGATTGGCGATTTGTACGTTCTTTTTCAAGCTTTTCTACTGGTTAATGCCCTTGACTGATCAGCAGCCTTGCAACGTCACGTCAGTGCTGCACCCCAACATGCGGAAGGCGTACCTCGAGGCGCAGGAGTTCGAGGAGGAAGAGATTCAAAGCTTCATTGACGATCTCAAGGCCGAGTACTCTGAACACTACGCGGCTGCGCCCCGCTCAAGCTCCTCCTTGGCGTCGTCATCAACATCCGGTTCGCAAAGCCAGAGCCAAGCTCGCGTGCGTGTTCCTTTCCCCACTTCTATTGTTGTGCTTGCTAATTTTCCTTTTTAGGCCTCCATTCTCAAGATGAACGTCGAGACCGCGAAGAGCCACTCCCGCTTGGACGTGATTGACGATTGGATTAACGGTGCGTGGCGCTCTCGTTCCTCTCCTACGCACAGCCTACTTGGCCAGAAAGCTCACTTGCAAATCATTACATGTAGGATCGGTCAAGCCTAGCTCCAATGGGAGTGTCGAGTTCTGCGACCCCCTTCAGTTCTGGCTCAAACACCGGCGACTCGGCGATATGGACCTCGGTCTCGTTCAACTCGCGCTGGACGTTTTCTCTTGCCCTGGTGCGCTCCTCTCCCTCTCCTCACAAATCTTTCAAAGCTTGATTCTAGTTTCCATTTTACCAGCTACCTCCACTGCCCCAGAGCAGTTCTTCTCGCTGGGAGGCTACGCCGCCACTCCGCGTCGTCGCTCGATTGGCGCAGAGCGCTTCGCAAAAACCCTGACGCTGGGCCGATGGATGGAGGCGGGGATTGTGCCGGAGGGATTGCTAGAGAGGTGGGAGGCAGATAGTAAGAGGAAAGACCAGCGAGAGCCGAGCAGCGGGACAAGGGGCGCAGAGAGGGAGCAGGCGGACGAGGGGTACGGAGGAGTTGATGGCGCTAGCGGGAGTGACGAGGAGCCAGGCTATGGGTGGGGAGTGCTGATGTCGAGCCCAAGGGGGAAAAGGAGTGATTGGAAGGGGAAGGGCCGGGCTGATGGACAGATGTATGCGGCGCCTGGTCGCGAAAACGCGGGATTTTGAGCAAGCGATAGAAGCGAATGCTATAGTTTTACTTGTTGTTGGGTACTGTAAGCTAGATTTGCACAACCCGCGCGTTTTGATGTAAGGAGAGAAGCTGTATTCAAAGCTGCGGCTTGCCATCAGCGGATCTGATGACGCGCTCTCCCGAAAGACCGGAATGCGGGCAATGGAGGGTTTGATGGCAGTAATGGCGTAGATAGTGATATTTTAAGCCAATCCCCATGCAGCAAAGTACCGATTGTGGATATTTGTTCACAACACGTGGCTGAACGGCAGCAAACGGCGCGCCGTTGCACGGCGTGTACGAGGACGGCGTAGAACGGCGTGCCGTCGAACGGCGCGCCGTCCGCCGAAAACGGCGTTTGCAGAACGGCAACAGCCTTTTAAAGACCCAAGTGTGATTTACGTAGCGCTACGATCACTATACAGATGCTAAGAAAAATCTCCCCATGAATTACAAAAGAGACACACGCCGGGTCAGAACTTGTTTCGACAGCTGTAGCACTGCACCTGAGCCCGACCACAACTGCCGCACGTCGTTGCCGTGGACGCCCCCAATCGGACGGCCAATCTCGCGAGGACCAAGCTAGACGAGGCCTCGTTTTCCTCGAGCGCCTTCATTGCGGTAGTCTCCCTGACCTCAACCCAGTTGGTCGCCGCAAAATCCAAAGCCACGTTTTGAATGTCCGTGTACGTCCTACTGACCTCGCTGAAGAGCTCGTGGATTACGTTGTCGACCGTGAGCTGTCCCTCAAAAGAGTCTACCGCTTTGGATTTGAGCTTCGTGATTTCGAGGAGGTCGGCAAGGCGGTAAATGGACTTTGGCGAAGCGGAGGGAGGACCGGCGTCCGACGCCGTGAGGCTGACGACAGAGGACTTGTTGGACGAAAGAGGAGCGAAAGTGATGTTTCCCGTGAGGATATAGATGAGGGTCGCGTGGTAGGTCTTGAACTCGTGCTCCGTGATGGTGATGGGGAACACTTTCTTCGACCCTTCGTCAGCAGCATCGGCCGGCGGCGACATCTCCCTGTCCGAATCCTCAAACTCCGAATGATCTGAGATGTCCTCGTCCGTACTCTGAAGAGCCACCGATGGGGTGAGAACTTCTTTCGTCGCTACGTCTCGCTCCTCCCGAGTCGTCCCAACGGCTTCTTTGAAGCCCGAGTCGAAGAACGTCTTGAAGTACGGCGAGGCGTTCTTGAGGATGGTAGAGTTCGCCCACAGCTCTTTGCCAGACTTGGGGAACAGAAATTGGACGTTGTTGGAATATTGGCTTAGAGAGGAGTGGTTGTGCGCTGTGGCTGTTAGAAACGGGTCAGCAGCGATGTTGGGCTGCCACCGGAAAGACACGTATGCACATACTCGAGCGGGAGACCTTCCAATCGGACGACATGGCACTGAGTGAGGTTGAGTGAAGAGTGAAGGAAGCAAAGAGCGAGCTTCGAATGGATGTAGCTAGTAAAGGAGGCTTTTCCCAACCAATGCGTCCGGGTCCACCCACCCAACGAGACGGAATGCGTGGTCACATAGCCAGGCGGTGCTGAATCATCGATTGCCTTCTTGCATGGACACAAACACAGCTTCCTTCATCACCTGGAGCAAAGCCGTGCTTCGTGATCGTATTCCTCCGAGCTCTTCATGTGCCTGCCAGTTTCTCATTCACGGTCCAAACGCCGTCAGTCTGACTGCACCGCCTCACGTCAGGAGGGTATGAACTCCGCCGGAGTACGAACGAGAATCGTGCTCCTTTTCTTCCTCAACGGCAAGGCAGAAAAATCCCTCTCGCTTACTCTTGATCGCATCATCACCATGTCACCCGAACGGATGACCTCGCGGTCGAGTACGTGTCCAGTCGCTTGCAGCCCTTTAAGCTCGGCGCTAACCAGACACACCTTCACTAAGCCGTCGCCCATTGGCATTCCTCCATCAGTCATCATGCGAACGACACTCGCTTCTTCTTCCCAAAGACGGGCAGAGAGCTGTGGGCCAACTCGACGATCCTCAAAGACGCTGCGCCGTACTACAAGACGCTCTTCGAGACGTTGCTGTCGCTTCCGCAAACTCAAAGTGTTGGTGTCGCTTCCCCATACTCGGAGTCGCTCACCAGCCAAGATTCGGATGAGGAGGATCCGACGACTCCCGCAAGTGCCAGCGTCGACGTCGACTGCTCGTCGAGGATCTTCAACATCTACATCACGAACCACGAGTACCGGACCTATGCGGCGACGCTCATCTACATCCTCACTGAGGAGATTCAATTCTCTGCCTTGTCGTCACTTGCCAGTAGTGCCACTTCTTCTCGTTCGGCCACGACGCTCAACGCCGGTCCCCCCTCCGCCTCGCCGAAATCCGTCTATCGCCTCGCTCACTTCCTGGGACTCACGGAGCTCCAAAAGCTCGCCATCAAGTCCTTCGAAAGGCAACTCACAGTGGACAACGTCGCGATCGAGCTCTTCAGCGACGTCACTCGCACATTCGGGGAGCTTCAGGACGTCGCTTTGGACTACGCCGTCGTCAATTGGGAGCAAGTCAAGGAGACGGCGGCGATGAAGGAGTTACAGGAGAAGGAAGTGGGATCTAGCACTACGTTCGCCAAGCTGGCCATGCGGCTGTCCGCCCCTTCGACCTCCTCGCACAATCCAGACAGAATGGTGGTGGGATCTAGCGGGCGGGGAAGAGGAGGGCGATTTGGAGGTTCCGGGCGAGGGCAAAGAAGAAGGCATTATAGCGGGATGAATGAAGAAGATTTGCTGTTTGACTGAAGATGTGAAACAATTAGACATGGCGGGTGGTGATACATGGGAATGGAAGCGCCACGATACTGAGGGCTGTCCGCATTTCTCAATACAAGATGCTTGGCAGTCGGGAAAAAACGGAAACTGGTACTTTTAACAATACTCAGAAGCTGGTGTTCTCCACAATCCTGCACCTTGGAAATTGGTGATAAAAACCAGCACAGCGTTTAAAGCCAAGCCACGTCACCCATCGCCGTCCCTTCGCCCTCATCGCGCAACAAAGCGTGTCACCCGATCCCGCACGATTACCTTTACGTGCCCCGAACTCTTGCACGACTAAACCACCTTCGTACCTCACTATCTCCAACCTCCGCCCCAAACGCCATCTAGTACTGAGTCATCGTTGCTGACCAAAGGCCCGCGTCCAGACCACCCAGACGCGTGGTCCCGCCGCCCTGGCCGCGTGCCTCGGTCGTCGGCGCACAGCCGCCAGGGTCCCACTTATTTTTTGGCCCTCACTTTCGGGCAGCTTCGTCTGTACTTTTTTGGTCTCCTCCCAAACAACTTTACCCAGTACGAATGTCGGGCCTCCCACCATCCTACGAGCGCTCCTCGTCGTCCCTCTCGACCGCTTCGACGATGAGCACGAGTTCCGACAGTTCACCTCTGTACTCGCCCTCGCTCACCTCGGGCTCCTCCTTCTCCTCCTCCACCTCCACCACCCCTTCCCTCAACAACTTCGACCCGTGCACCTCCCTCTCCTTCACCTCCTCCCTCGCGAACCCTTCCGGCTATAAATCCCCTTACGCGACCCTGCAAACGCCTTGCGACGTCTGTCATTCCCGTTCAGAGGGCAGAGCAATGAGGACCAAGATCCTCGCCGAGAGTCCGTGGTTGGTCGCGGAGCCAGAAGAGATCTTTGTGCCGACGAAAGGACCATGTGTGGAGAGGTGTGGGAGTAGTGAGTTTGATCTATTCGAGGTGGTCTAATGAGAGAGGAGACCTGACGGATGGGTTACCAACAGAGGGGTACGACTGGATGGCGCAAACCCGGGCGAGGGATATCGAGGAAGCGAAACGCTGGCTCGCGACTCAGCCCATTGGCAGGAAACCTCGTTGATCCTCCTCCTAAACCACGTTATATTCCATGTCACAACTTGTGAGCTCCTCCTCGTCGTCCCGATCCCGCCGAGAACTCGGCATGCTAACCATCCTCGGTCTCCACGCAGAGTCAACCGCCTTCGCACACGTGTAAATCGGTGAAGGATCGAGGCAGAGGAAGGGGCAGGATCGTTCGAGGTATAGAGCACGAGGGTTTAATGACTTTTTTGGTACGCAAGGGAGCGTGACTTGTTCGCGCAATGCAGGTTGTACCGTTTACTCTTTCAGTCCTGGTGGCGTCGTCTTCTGAGGATCGCGTTCGTGGGGTGATGCCTGGGTGCCACTTCCGCCCCTGCTCCCACAACTCCAAGCTTCTAGGAATTAATGTGATCTCAAGGATACAGTAACGACAAAGGCACGTCTACGTCCGAGTCCCCGAACCCCCGAGTGAGCGACGAACCCCAACTCGACTAGCCCAGTGCCGAGTACCCATTCCGACTTCCGCCTCGTCCTGCGTTCCCCAAGTAGCAAACCATCAGCTCCTCATCCACAACATCCCGCAAGTTTGAGAATAAAGGGAGAAACGCACCCTTCACCAGATCATTGACGACATACGGCAAGTCCCTCCACACGTCGCGGTGCGGGACCATATCCCACCCAGTCGAGCCATACGTCGTGTAGTTGTAGTAGGCCCCGCCAGCGAAGTAGATCAACAGTCCAAAGAATAGCCTATTTTTCCTCCCTCGATTCAGCTTCACGCTGCTGAAAAAGAAAGGGGAAGATGAGACGTACAGAGTGAAGAACCACCCAAAGAAGCCCTTGCCGCCTTCCCTCGTCGGCGGCGGCGACTCTGGCTCCTTGTCGCCCTCCTTGTCCTTGCCCTCATCGGGGTTACTCGGCGGTGGCGTGTCGTCTCCTCCTCCTCCTCCTGAGGTCGAGCAAGCGGCAGAGGTCGTCCAGCTGAGCTTGAGGTGCCCTGCTTTAGGATCGTACTCGACTACTGACGGCACCGTCTTGCGATTGCCCTCCCGCTCATCAGCCACCTGACTTTCCCTGGTACGACAGTAGAGCCACGAATGCAGAAACTCACCTCCTTCGCGGTCTGATCGCACACCATCTCAATCTCGACGCTCTGCTTGACGCCATTATACATGCCGCCTTGCAAGCCCAACGTCCACCTCTCTGCGACACTCTTGCCCTCCACGGCCTCCGCTCTCGGCTGCAGTTCGCCCTCGCCAATCTCTCCCGCTAAAGGCACAACACTGACGATGCGGTCCTCCAGCCCTTCCCTCGTCGTCAACGTCGTCTGGCAGACATACGTCCCCTCCGGACAGAGGTCGTCTGAAGGCGCGGCGAGCGGCAACGGCGAGCACAGCGAGAGCGAGTACGACGTTTTCGTGATGGTCGGCGGAGTGGGCGTCGAGGTCGAGAACGAGTGCGTGCCGCTGAGCGGCGTGAGGTCGAACGAGGCCGACGAGAGGCTGAGGTGGCAGTCGAACGACGCCGAGACGACCGGGAGGAGCACGAGGAGCGAGCAGAGGGTTGAAGGTGTTCGTGGTCGTTTCATGGCTGACCACGTGTTGTGCCGCCCCGGAAGACGAAAAGAATCAGTGCAAGTTGTGGAGCGAACGCAGGAGCAGGGACCCGGGCGAACGAACTGACGCACGCTCGCGCGCGCCACGGACCTGGGTGCCGGCTGACTAAGCGGTTGTCATCCTCAGGCTGGTAATCTCACGAACAGCGAAAGCAGCAAGAAAGGAGACTTTGACAGAGCTACACCGGCAATCACACCAAAAATTCTAGTGAGACTCATCGTGAGCTGAACGAGGCTTCTCCGCTCTCACGAATGAAACTTCAGTCAGACACCCCCACGTGGCGTAGTTGTGTCCGATGATCGTGTCGGTAGGGGCGTTAGTCTTGCTTCCACCTCTCTTCAGTCTAGTTCCAAGACGAAACTGCTCAAATCGTATATACATTTCTTCATTTTCGTCACCCAAACTACCCATCTTCCCTCGGTTCCCCCGAAACCCCTCGGTCACCCCGCTTTGCTTGCACTCTTTCTCAACGCTACTCCTCTCACTTGTTGGCCTTCTTGACCTCCTGAGCAGTCGAATCATCGACTCGCTGGTTCTTGATCGCCATGTCCTGAGCATGAGCTTTCGCGGCCTGGTTGGTCACGCGGAGGAGCAGGTCAGGTTGGGCTCGGATTTGAGAATAGAGAGGTAGATGTAAATAGATAGAGAATGGGTAGTAGAACGAACCTTGGGAGTGCTCCTCGTGTAGACATAAGCGAGGACGCCCAACGCGATCGCGCCTGAAGCCGTGCAACAAACGCCCCACATGATCCAGCGTCAGCTTTCTACTTCTCTCCTTCCCACCATCGGACCCTTCTTCCAGCCAAAAAAAACTCCCAACGAAGCTTACCACCGATGTAGTAATACTGCTGGTTCAAGTGGTCCTTGCTCTCGGGATGAGGCTGGGGCGGGTGCGCGCCGTACTGGCGCACCAACAGGCTCGGAGACGCCGCCGCCCTCATCGCCATTGGCTAATGGGAAAGTGTACAGAGAAGCAGTGAAGAAGATAATGTCAGATCGACCGAGTTAACTTTGGGGACTTTGAGTGGCCAATTGAAGCATCGTGAATCGGAACGTACCCTGGCAGCAGCAGCAGCAGCGACGGAAGGACGAGCGACACGGGTAACGTTGCGGAGCATGATTTGGTTCGTTTGACTCAAGTTGAGATAGGAAGGAGATGGAAGAACGTGGGTAGAAAGAGAGGAGGAGAGCAGCTGCAGAAACCCCAGGAAACTGGAACCCGCGGGCAGGAGAAGAATGACGCTCCGCCGGCACGAGTCCTGCTCTGACACGGTGCGCGCGCAGAGATCGGCGCTTACGTGGTGCGCTTGCCTTCACCTTTATGCGGTATAGGTACCGGTAACCAAGATAACCCCGCTCTCTGAATCACCATCCCGAGAAGCCGACAATAGGAACATCTAATAACACGAGCGCTCCCGCCGCCCTTCTCGTTTTGCAGCCCCTCAAATCGCTACTCCCCCACCTGCTCAACCTCACCGCGACTCACCCGCCAGGACCTCGACACTGCCCCCATCCGTCCCTTCACCACCCGATTCGACCCCAGATGGCCTCTCCCAGACTTTGATCTGCGCGCTGCGCGACACCGTCACGATGTTGTGCTCGACGACTTGGACGCCGACAAACAGGTCCGTCGAGAGCGCTTTGACGAGCACGGGGAGCAGCATCGGTACTGTCAAATGAAGCAAGTGATTAGTTTGAGGTAAAGGGGAAATGACAAAGATGGGAAGGGCTACGCACCTTCAGGCAGTCGAGGCGCAGGGTGGTACTCTGGTGCTCGAGGCCGTGGCTGGACCGCGAATTGCCTGTCGAACGAGCCTTTCGAGCTCGTCGAGTTTCGCCGGCGAGGCACCGGCACTGGAGCGTCCTGGTTCCATGGCCTCTAATCAGCACTGTGCCTGCTGAAAAGCGAACGAAGGAGGGGTAGGACGTACCTCCGCCTTCGACCCCGCCAACGCCGCACTGCCCAAATCCCATAGGATCAACTTGCAGTCCTGCCCCACGCTCAAGAACCTCGACGTCCACTCGTCGCTCCGCCACGGATCCCATGCTAGCCCAGTGATGAACGAAGAGTGTCCTTGACACCGCGCGACGAGGCGCTGCTCCTGAGGAGCAAAGACAGTCACAAGGTCGTCTTGTCCACCGGTCTGTAGAAGAAACTATGAGAGGAGTATTCGTGGTAGCTAAAGTTAAATGTAGCTTACAACAACGAATCTTCCGTCAGGGGACCAGGAAACACACGTCAGCGCGCCAAAGTAGGCGGCGTAGGTGTCGATGATCCTGAGAACAGCTGTCAGCTCTGACCACCCCCTCTCCCGCGTAACGGTCACTAGACTCACTCCTCAGCAGCAAAGTCGATGATCCGTAAGCACCCATCCTCGCCAACGCATGCGACATACTGCAGGTCCGGCGAGAAGGAGAATCCTAGAAAAAGCCACGTCAGCGACACGTTCCCGTCTACAAACTGAACAGAGACGGAGCAACACACCATTGATACCCTTCTTCGCCACTCTCCAATGAGCAACGGGGTTGAACTTTGTCGTCGACGCCCCCTTTTTATCCGTCACCATCGGTCTCGTGACGACCATCGCCTCCCTCCCAGGCTGCTCCGCCGCCGTCGGCGCATGCTTCTCGTCTCCACCTTCCTTCGCCGGCGGTACCGTCTCGCCACCTTCCATCGTCTCACTTCCAGTCCCCCACCCGCCCAACCTCGTCACAGTCGGCGACGGCGTACTCGCGATCACCTGATTCGGGACGAACCCCGTCTGGTCCTCGCGGTCTTTGTCCCAAATGAGCATCGTCCCGTCGGCGTGAGAAGTGATGAAGAGGTTGGTGTCAGTGTTGAGTGTGGTCATGTTGGCACCGGGAGTGGAGAGGGGGGAGAGGGTGGGAGGAAGCCACTTGATGGACGTGACGGCGGAGGCGGCGATGACGCCGGATTTGTTCAGTCGGGTGTACTTTGCGATGAAGGGGTCTGCCAGGGAAGGGATGAGACATGGAGAAGCTGTAAAGAAGAAAGATGAGCCCACCGAGCCAGACGATGTCGCCGTTGGCGAATCCGACGAGGAGGTCCAGCTGCGTCGACGAAGCGGTGAAGGCGTTGACATCGATGCATGTCGGCGGTACGCTGAACGTGACTTTGCAGATTTGTTCCTGCTTCCGCTCCAGTCAGCACCTTCTCTTCTCTTTTTGATCAAAGTAGGAAGAAAGCACACCTTCGGTCTCCCTGGCGTGAGCTCGGCAACGACGACGCCCTTCCCACACGTATATCCCCCGAACAACGCCCGCTTCCCTTCGTTCGCCTCGCAGATCCCCTTCCACACCCCCTGTGGAATCGGCAACCCTTCCCAGCTCCTCACAAAGCTCGAAGTCGTGCCCCTGAACTGCCTCGTCGGCCGCGACGTTTCGGTGCTGTTGCCTCCCGGTCGAGCGAGGACATTGAGCGTCGGGATCGAGAACGACGACCCGAACGCCTTGCGCTTGAGCCCTGGTCGTGGTGCGTTCCCATTTGTCGACGTGCTCGCTCCAAGACTAGGTGAGGCAGTGGCATCGCCCGCGCCTGCTCCTCCGAGCTCGACCACTCCAGCAGTCGGCGACAGCGGGCCGCCTGCGCCCATCCCCGGACTCGCGAGCGGGGCGACGGTCTCTGCTGGATCTTTCGAGGCTTTCGCCTGTCGCCCTCCTAGTCCCATTGATAGTCCGAGTCCGGTGGACGCTTCGGTGCGGATGGGGAACTGGATGGAAGCGACGGCGAGTCGTGCGGGATGTGGAGGAGGTGGTGCCGGGGGAGCTTCGGCTGACGGGGGCGGAGCGCCGATCTGTGGGGTCGGTGGTGGTCCGTTGACAGGTGGTTCGAGCGTCTTGACAAGGGTGTAAGTTCCTGGTGAAAGGTGGATGGTCAGGCGAGGGAGTAGGAGGTGAGCGAGCGGATGAATGCCGGGCTGAAGGAGGAGACTCACCTTCTGGAGGGGTGAACCAGGACATTGGCGGGAGGTGACTGTTGGGTTCACCCATTCTTGCACTACTTTATAGCTAGTCTATGCCACGAGAAAGCGTCTTGTTCGGGCGAGGAGAACGGCCAGGTGAAGGTCGCGGGAGGTCGGTATCTCAGTCCGGGGGAAACGAGTGCGGAGGGCGCGCCAGCGGTGTGCGGAGGTGACGGACAGTGGCGAGGATGCTGTCAAGATAGATTATATGATGATTGAACCACAAAATGAGAAGAAATGGCGACGGCGGCAAGGGTGGCCGAAGGAGCGACGGGGGGCGGTCTGAGGCCAACCTGAGCGCGACGACGCAGGCTCGCTTGCCTTCTGACCATCACCGTCAGCTCACCGCACCGAACGACACTTGTCACCAATCTTCTTCTATCACTTTCTGGACGGCTAGACACACTTTGCATCATGCCAGCCGTACGCTCGTTCCCTGCTTTGCTCACCTCACGCCCCGCCTACTGACGTACTCGCATCGTCCCTCCTCTCTCGCCACACTTTTCTCGCTACATTCACATCACTGCCACCATCCCGACACTTTCCTCGATCACCATATTCCTGCTCCTCAATTTTCAGAAACAAAACGCCAAGGCTGTCGCCGGACGCGCGCGCAAGGAAGAGAACGAGAACAAGAAGAAAGCCGCCGTGCAGGCCGTCAAGGACGCGGCTGAGGACGCCGACTGGGCCAAGGGCGCGAAAGGAAAGGGCAAGGGCGAGGACAAGGCCGCTAAAGCTGAGGCTGACAAGGCGAGAAAGGCAGAGGCCGCGCGCTTGCTCGTAGGTCGTCTGCTCGTTGCTCCGAGCTGAGAGCTTTTCGCGCAGGTCTGAAGGGAGTAGCTGATTGCTGAACGGTTCGGGTATAGGCTCTGGAGGAAGCGTCGATGCCATCGAAGCCCAAGGTCAAGGAGGCAGCACCAAAGAAGAAACCCGCCGCTGCTCCGGCAAAGGCCGCCCCCGCCAAAATCCCTTCGTTCGAGGACGGTCTCGAGAACGACGAGCCTACGTCCTTCTCCGGTACTGGTCTCGTGCGTTTCTTTCTGCCTTGACTGTTCGGCTCTTGTGATTGCGAACGGACGAGCTGACGAACCTTGGGACGACCGCGCAGGATGCTGCTTTGGAGATGATGACGCTCGTAAATGAGAAGTCCGACAAGGCGTCCATGGGAGCCAAGGCTGCGACGATCGAGCAGCACCCCGAGCGACGATTCAAGGCTGCGTTTGAGGCGTACAAGGAGGCTGAGCTGCCAAAGTGAGTTGCTACGTTCTATCCTACGTTAGGACTGAGAAACTGACCCGCCGCTTCTCCTTCCAGCATTCGCAAGGACTTCCCTGGACTCCGTCTTCAGCAGTACCACGACCGCTTGGTGAGCTACCTTCAATTTTCTTTCTCGATTCTTCCTCCTTGCTAATCCGGCTCCGCCGACGCACCAGTACAAGGACTTCCAGAAGAGCCCTTTGAACCCCTTCAACCAGCAGACGCTCGCGTACAACTCCACTAAGGGCGAGAAGCTCGATGCTCTCAAGGCCAGTAGGGCCGAGATGGCCGAGAGGTGCGTCTTTGGCCATTACTGGTCCGATGTCAGACTGTCGAGTGCGCTGACGTGGCATGAGAACAGGCACCGCACCGACTGAAGTTGCTCACGGGGATGCTTGGCTGGAATGTGTTTTCCAGCATACACCTTTGTGGCTTCGTGGGGGTAGATCTGTTGGGATGCGAAGCGGGGACGACGTGGAGCTCGAGGATTCGTTTAGGGGAGGAGGGGGACAAGGGGGACGAGTGGTGATTGAGGAGTGACGGGAAAATGCGACGAGGGGGCTAGTGATGACGCGTTTTTACTAGATACTTTCGACCCAGTTTTCGCTCCCACCTCTACCCCTTCTGCGTTATCGTTCCTCTCTTTTGGTGACTTTAACCGCTGGGGACGGATTTAGGGGAAAAATGGGAGCCTGGGAGTGACGAGTACTCGTTTGAACAGAGATCTGAAGCCCTCCTTTCCATCATCCACCCCGTCGTGACCCTCTAGTAGTTAGACTTTTTCTTGTGAACGAGACTTTGATGCATGATCGAGCTCCTGTCTTGAGACCCTATCCCTGGATTGTCCAAAACTATATTGCCAAAAATTCAAAAGCGTGTATGTGGTACATCAAAAAAGTTGCTACCACTCCCTTGGTTGTTACACGAGTTGTTCACCTTATGCACCCTCTTTGCGAGCCAGCGCGTCTCCACGAAGGACAAACCTAATCAAGCCCTCTCCATGAATTGCAAGATGAACCGGTCCGCAATGGAGTAGTCCGTGTAAGAAAGGAAGTGGGGAGCACCCGCAATGACCCGGAGGTCCGCTCCTCCTCGACCTGAGTCGAGATCGGGTCAGCACTGGGCCACGTGGTGAAGAGCGGAGATACACACTTGATTTGAAGCTGTTCTTCCACCCCTCTGCAGCGGACTGAGGCAGATTTGTGAGTTATCAGCACATAACAGCTTGAATGCCATGATAGTCGTTACTCACCAAGGAGGAAGCACCATTGTCGTCCCCTCCGTGAAGGATGAGCACTGGTGCTTTCACGGAAGCGAGGAGCGATGCTGGAATTGGCTCGCGCTTGAACCAGTTCACGATCAATGAGATGTCATGGGAAGAACACCCAGTTCCATCTTCGTGAGAACAGTCAGGGTGAGCGGGATCAACCCGAGAGCCTGAAGAAAAGTCACGGACAGCGTGCCTGGAAGTGCGCCAGGAATTTCTCGCGACGGTCCTCGGCGCGCTTCATGCGTCCGAAGTAGTAGTCCGCTGGTGGACGAGTCTGCTCATTAGTGCGTTCTCAGAGATCAGGACAAGGCAAAACGCACCGACGACCTGCATCTGCTCTTCAGGGATCGTGCCGCTCCCGTCCCCTTTGCCATCTTTGTGTTTGACGGCTTCGGGAAGCCACTCGTCATTGAGCTCAAATTGGACGTCCTCCGGCCTAGTACGCATAGCTTGAGTAACACACCCTTGACTGCCATCACTCTTCGCACTTACTCGATCAGTGGACAAGGAGAGGCCAACACGACGGCCGTGACCATCTCCGGGCTTTTCAGGGCCAACCACGTGGCGATGTTGCACCCGTGGAAACCTTCTCCCACGACACCGTAAGACTGGATCTGAAGCAACGAGATGCCTTCGAGGATACAGTTTGCGCTGTCCTCCTGCCATGCGGGGTCGTGGCGATCAGCATCAGGTAGTGACGTGGTTTGTTGTCGTACGTACCAAAGTGAGCTTTGCGCGCTCATCCCCGCCACTCTTACCATGGAGTGGAGCATCGCTGGCCCCAGATTGTGGCCTGTCAGTTTCAGACAAGGTGGGATGACGTGGCCCCAAACTCACAACGCAACCCTGTTTCAAGGAGGTAACGGTGAGCCTCTGTACTCTAGCAATTAAACTCTTCGGTACGAACAGGTTGTACTTTGACGTCAGCCTTGCATCTGCAAACTAAAGTGTGACAATGCGGTGGGATTAGTATTCCGTCTGTTCCCCGTCGCCCCTCTGAATCCACATTCTCGAAAAAGGAGCACTCGCACGCACCTGGGCAGCAAAGTGATCAACCGTCGAGCCCGAAGCATGTATGAGAACTAGGATCTTTTTGTCGGGGTTGATGGTGTGCAGCTCAGCGTCGGATTGCGCCTTGAGCGTGTTGACGACGTAGTGCAAGCGCCTGCTCAGACGAAAGTCGTCGGGACGATCGTCAGCGATGGGCGCGCGAGAAAGAAAGGGTCGAGACGCACATGTTCTGCTTGGGGAGGTCGAGGAAAGGCATGATTGGTCGAATCTGATATAGGATGGTGTAGCGCACGAAGATTGTGAAGAGAATGAAAAGGCGACAAACCTTTGCTCTTGTGTACATCAGGGATCAGCACCGACCACCTTGCCCCTGTCGGCGGCAAGACACACGGGCATCTAGAGGCCCGCTCGCAACGGCAGTAATCTATTCATATCTCCATTGCGTCATCAAATTACTCGAACATGCTCGGCCTCACCAATGCGTAGCCGTGAGCGCTCGCGGAAGTCAAGGCGCACGGGATGAAACGTGCTCGAGCCTCACGCCTGAGCGCATTGCTGAGCTCAAATAGGCTAAGACACACCCTTAATTCTGTTTCGTTGAGTCCGAATGCTGGAGAATTGTGGCCCAAATGGAGGTGGCCGGTCGTGCACGCTGTGCTTTCGAGGACACGTGGCTTTAAAAGCTCTCTAGGGACGAGGCATCCTAATTCAGCTGCGTTGACTTGGTGCTTCTCCCTAACTCAGCTGCAGTCATTAAAAATAAAACTTAAAAGTTGTACTTTCTTGCGATCTGGTGGCTGTCTTCAATCGTGAGCGTGTACATTGTCGGCGACATAGCGTGCGACAAAAGCGAGCGAGAGGAGAACAGGGCGACATCGTCAAATTACAAACAAGTGAGGTGAAAGTTCTCAAGGACCGTGCGTTCTAACAAAACCACGGCTATGGAAGGAACGCTGAGCGCGAAGACCCGCGTTCACACGACGAGCAAGGGGCCCATTGCTCAGTAGCGGGGCTCAGTCCAGCGCAGCGATTCCGCTCGTCAGTGCGACCAAAGCAATGGCCTCCAATCAAGCGATGGCGTGCTCTTCAAGCACAACAGCGAGTGCTCATCAACCTCTGTTCTTTAGCCGCGAGTTGGCGGGAGAAATCAACCTCAGGTGACCTTAACGAGTGGACGTACTGGGGCGAGCCCAAAGAGTCACGATTACCATACCTCGGAGTTCATCTCATGAGCATCACTTCTTGAGGCCTGAGTTCGGGACGGGCGAGCGGTAGATGTCCACACGTGTCGATCTGGAGCGCGTCCCGGACCCCCTGATTCCGCCTAATGGGCACCCACCATCACGGGAGCTAAGGTGTTGGAGATAGCTTAGAATTCTATTGATCGAATGTAGGGTGAAAAAGAAGCGAAGCGAGCGATTCTGTCCGCCTTCGCTCGCTGTCAATAACGTCGCCGCTCGCGGACTTCAGTCCCAGCTCGCTCGCAAGTTCTGGCCGCTTGATGGCCGGCCGGTTTTCACCTAGTTCCACCGCAACGAGTGGCAAATGATGCCCTATTCATCAAGTGCTCGAATCTGACCGTTTGGATCCACGATGAGCAGCTTTGGGACCGTCCAATGGTCGGATGGCCGCTCTAGACCGTGGCCCCCGAGGGGGCCACGCGGAGGTCGGCGACCGCCTCGCCTCTCCCGTTCCGCAAGCTGTTCCCACACCAGCTGCTCCGGTGGATATGTGTCAGACAAGGGATGATCAGCACATGCTTTATTGCAAACTTCCACATATCGTACATGGCGCCCCCCGTGATGACTTCATGCTACTTTGCGAAATTTTTTCGAGGCGCTGTCCTTGCTCGGGGAGATAACGTCAGGCGATCCTGCTCAGGGATATGACACAAATAACCTTTGATAAAAGGGCCCTGTACGTACGCCTGGTACCGGGGAGTTTGCAGGACCTTCCCTCGTGGCCGTCGCCTGTGCTCCCGAACGGCAGGAGGCCTGATTCACCCGGGCGGAGAGCGGTCCTCGCAGGGGGGAGAGGCCACGTTGCTTTCCATTTCAGGGAACCAGGGGAAGGTTCCAAGATGATCCAGGCTCTGAACCGGATGGAGGTCTCGGGCTGGGGGGCAGGATCGCCAGGCCGATAACGCTGCGGGGCGTAAATTCGATTGGTCCGAGACCGTGCCTCCCCTTCCCGGTGAGGAAAGTTGGTGATGGGATGTGTGATCGGCCTCGCAGATCTTCCCTGCTTAAGCCAGCCAGCACAAGGGAAGCCTCACCTTTTTTTTTAGGCTACCCCCTTCCCCTCCTACTTCCTCCCGACACCCTCATCCGCCACCAGCGTCGCCATGTTTATGGACCTCCCCGCGCTGAAACTGTGCGTCCTGCTCCTTCAGGGTCAACCCGACGAGCTTACGACTGACCCTTCAACTCGTCAACAGCAAGGTGTTTTACGTGCTCAACCCGCTCGAGCCAATAGCCTATCCCATCAGCGCCGACACTCCCCAGTAAGCTTCGCCGTCCAGCCACAAACCACACCATTGGCTGACGTTCTCTCGTTGAACGCAGACCCGCCAACGGGCCCTACGATCCCTCGAAGCCGACGCTCGTCTTCATCCCGGCTGGTTGCCGGACTGTCGCCGCTTTCTCGACCCAGTTCGCCGACCCGCGTCTCCGACAGCACTTTAACCTCGTCGGCATCTCGCCCAAATACCATGGCCGGACAGAGTATTACGGTCCGAAGGAGGACAAGGAGCACACTCTTGTTGTGCGTCCTTCACTCAATGGAAGGCAGGAGGGTGTAGCTGACTTGTTGGTGGGCAACAGGATGCGGCCGAGTGTGTGATTGCGACGCTGGATGCTTTGGGGATTGAGACGTACAACGTGTTTGGCGAGGGCATCGCGGGCTGCTACATCGCGACGCTGTTGGCGCACCACCGGCCAGAAAGGGTAAGCAGTCGGGCTACTCCTTTCACAAGAGCAAGACATGGGAACTAACACCCTTTCTCCAACCCCAGGTCCTCCGGTTACTGCTCGCATCTCCCGGTCGCCTCGTCGAGTGCGTCCTTGCTCCTCCTTCCATTGCCGCGCGGCTCCCGTTGCTTATCGGACTTCTCGTGTGCTCACAGAACGGAAGCGGTAAAGAAAGGATTGGAGGACATGCTGCCGCTCATCTGTCAGAACAAGGATGGACGGGGAGATGGAACGGGAACAATTCCGGAGGACGTTCTGGTTGAGAATGGCGCGTATTGCTTCAGCAAGGTGAGTGCGAGGTCTCTAGATTTATGCAGGGAGGGAACCAAGTAGCTAAGATTGTGACTTTGTACCAGCTTGATCGGGCTTTCGAAAAGCAAGCCGAGCACAACATGGCCTTCCAGATGCGATGTATGCCTCCTCCCTCCCGCCCCTCCACATCCCTGTGATAAGCTCACACAACCCCTCACTGCTGCAGACGGCACCGGTCACTCGAGCAACGATGTGACCCAATGCTTCATGTCGGAAGCAAACCGCACCCCGATCCCTGCCGACATCCGCGCGAGCCTCACGCAGCCGATCCTGATCCTCCAAGGCGGGAACGACCTCACCGTGTCGCCAATCTGGGCGGCGAGGGAATGGAAGACGGGCTTCGTCAATGCCAGCGGTGGTGCAGATTTGAGGGTCATCGAAGGCGGTCCTCACCTCCTCTCGTTTGTCGAGTCCAACGTGAGTACCGCCTCCCCTTCCCACTCCCGAAAACGTGTCCGCTAACGTGGCCAACGCCTCCCACAGATTGTCGACCGAATCATCGTCGCGTTCTTCACGAAACCTATCGAGTCGAAACCGCGGTTCAGGGTCATCTCGACGTCTCCGTCGTCGGTCCGGTCGACGCCGTCGCCGACGAGGAAGTGGTCGTCGATGCCTCGCTCCGACGTCAACTTTTCGGGCAGGCTGGCCGCCCTTTCGTTATCGTAGTCATCCCCATCCGCCCAAACAGATAGATAGATATGGGCCTTGAGTTATATGGCCTCCACCCTGTGCATAGCTGGGTTTTTGTTGTGGTATTACTAGTTTTGTTTTGTGCCCCTCCGAATTGTGGTCCAAGAGAGCTACGCAATGTCGATAACACGGGGACGAAGCCATAGGAAAGCCACTCACTAGTTCAAACAAGCTTTTTAGAAGGAACGAAGCAGCAAGGAGCATCCTTCGCCTACACTTTTCAACGCAAGCCACGTGTTAGAGAACACGCCTCCGCGGCCAAGTCCAAGCTCTGCGGCGCGCGGAGGCCTTCGCGGGAGCGGCGGGCGAGCGTCCTCTGGTTTGCTCCCCTCGTTGTCCGCCCTCGCCGCTCGAAATAAAGCATGATTATTCGGCCACTGGCACTCGTGGCCCTCGCTGCACCCCCAGCGCTCGCCTTCTACGTGCCGGGCATCGCGTCAGTCCCATCCCTTTCCTCCACGAATGCGCGCACCACTGACCTCAGTTCGCGCCGTCGCTGCTCTCGCAGGCCGAAGGATTTCCTGCCGGGCGACAGGGTCCCGCTGTTGGTCAACTCGTTGACGCCGCAGGTCGTGCCGGGGAGCTCGGAGCTCAAGAGCTTGATCCAGTGAGTCGAGCGTCGAGGGAGTGGGCGTCGAAGGTCAAGGCGAGAGCTGGTGACGACGCGGTCGAGCGCTCGAGTCGTACGGGTGCGACAGGCACAGGGGGATGAGTACTGGTGATGAAACGGTGCAAGGTGTGGACGGATAGTCGGTGGAAAGGTTGAAGTGGCGTGCGGTTCGAACGAGGGAGCACGGGAGGGAGCTCCAATGGAGCGTTCAGCAAGCAGGATGAGCGTACGAGAGGGAGG
Source organism: Pseudohyphozyma bogoriensis (assembly GCA_024364755.1). NCBI lineage: Eukaryota > Fungi > Basidiomycota > Microbotryomycetes > Chrysozymaceae > Pseudohyphozyma > Pseudohyphozyma bogoriensis. The sequence goes on from JALBUQ010000059.1 coordinate 43,404, forward strand.
GACAATGGCTAACCTCGCACAACATGTTCGTTAACAGCTACAACTATTATGACGATGGATTCGGGTTCTGCAAACCGACGACTCCGCCGAAGAAGCAGTCCGAGTCGCTCGGGAGCGTGCTGTTTGGCGACAGGTTGTTTGATTCTCCGTTCGAGGTGCGTTCCAGCTTCCATCTCCCTTGTGTCGCCTTCAATCATTACAGGATAACATTTAAGCTGACTACTAAACGCGACAGCTGAACATGATGGAGAACGTCACTTGCCGACACCTCTGCACCTCCTCTCTTGACCCCTCCCAATCCGACTTCCTCTCGTCCCGCGTACGCGACTCGTACGCCGTCAACTGGCTAGTCGATGGTCTCCCAGCAGCAGAAATGAAGCGCGATGAGAAGACCGGCGAAGTCTTCTGTACGTCCCTTGTCTCCTTCTCGTCACGACCGCGGGGGGCTGAGCTGAACGAGCTTGGCGGGGGCGTGTTGTGCAGATTCGGTGGGCTTTGCGTTGGGGAATGCGGGTCCAATTATGCCACAGGTGCCGAATGATCTCGAGGTCAAGGATTGGAGGATTGAGGTCAACAACCACTACGACATCTACTTGGAGTACCACTCGCGAGATGGGGTGCATCGTCGTGTCGTCGGAGTCGTGGTGTGGCCGAGAAGGTGAGTGACTTTTCCCGAGGTGCTTCATCTTCAGAAAGAGGGACTGAACAATTTGTTCATGCAGTGTCGACTCCTTGGAAGCCGGCGGTTCACCACGATGCGACGCCAAGGAGAGCTACGTGGTCCGTCCCGGCCAGCCCAACAAGATCGCCTACACCTACAGCGTCTACTGGCGGGAGTCCCCAACGCCCTGGGCCACGAGGTGGGACCAGTACCTGCGAGTGTTTGATCCCAGGATCCACGTGCTCTCGTTGATCAACTCGATCGTCGTCGCTCTCTTCCGTGCGTCGTGTATCACCTTTGAAGTGAGGATCTTGATGCTGATAGCTTCTTTCGACAGTGTGCGGTCTTGTCGCTATGATCCTATTCCGTACCGTCCACCGCGACATCTCGAGGTACAATGCGACGGATCTTGAGGAGGACATTCAGGAGGACTTTGGCTGGAAGCTCGTTCACGGCGAAGTCTTTCGCCCGCCGAAGAAGAGGGGATTCCTTGCAATTGCGGTCGGAAGTGGGACGCAGTTGGCGAGCATGTCGGGCGTTACTCTTGGTGAGCTTTTGATCTCCTGGGCAGACGATCGGCGGAATGGAGCTGACTACTGGGCTGGACAGTCTTTGCTCTGTTCGGATTCCTTTCGCCATCCAACCGAGGATCTCTTTCTACCGTCATGCTTGTGACATGGACGCTGTTTGGTGTAAGTGGAGCCGGCACTCTTTTCGATTCCGTTTCTGACCGGACCACCCTCCAGTGCGTTTCGGGGTACGTGTCCTCACGACTCTATGCCTCCCTTCGCGGCGAGGAGTGGCGCAAGAACATCTTCATGACCGCCACGCTTTTCCCCGGGTAAATACTTGAATATTCGTAGTTTATCAATAGCGTCGCTGATTTGCTCTTGAACAGCCTCCTCTTCGTGATCCTCTTCCTCCTCAACTTCTTCCTCATCGGTTCCGGATCGTCCGGCGCCATCCCCTTCGGAACCTTCCTCGCCATTCTGGCACTTTGGTTCCTCATCAACTTCCCTCTGACCGTCGCTGGCGCATGGATGGGCGTAAAGAAGGGAGTGAGTCGCTGTCGTCCCTCCTCCTGCCAACCAGAGACGGTGCTGATATTGGATTCGTGTTCCAGCCCGTATCCCACCCAGTGCGGGTCAACCAGATTCCCCGTCAAATCCCACCTATCGAGTGGTGGCTCAAGCCGTGGCCCAGTGCCGCGATCGCTGGAGTCCTTCCTTTCGGTGCGCGTGGCCTCTGTTCTTCCCTCAGCTGCTGCTGACACCCTTCTATATAACCAGGGGCTGGCTTCATCGAATCGTACTTTATCCTGCAAAGCTTGTTTGGTGCCAAGGCGTACTACGCTTTCGGCTTCCTGGCTCTCACGTTTGCTGTCGTCGCGCTCACGACGGCCACGACGACGATCCTGATGTGCTACTTCCACCTATCTGCTGAGGAGTACAGGTCCGTGGCGACGTATTTTCGCTACTCTCCGAACTCAAGCTAATTAGAAACATAATGACAGATGGCAATGGCGGGCGTTCCTCGCTGGTGGAGGAGGAGCGTTCTGGCTGTTCGGCTACGGCCTCTTGTACTGGGCGACGAGGCTGCATCTCGATGGTTCGTCCTTTCCTCTCACGATCAGCAACGCTGTGCTCACAAGTTTATTCTCTAGGACTGGCGAACAAAGTCCTGTACCTAGGTTACTTGTTCCTCATCAGCCTGTTGACGTTTATGATCACTGGCGCGATTGGCTTCCTCTCCTGCTACTGGTTCCTCAGGGTCATTTAGTGAGCCTCATTTTCACGTCTCTTCGTCTTCCGGTGGTTGACTCTTTTCGTTCAAACAGCTCGCGGATTCGAGTAGATTGAAGATGTTTCTGGAACAAACGACACGTTTACCAGCCCTCTGGCCTGCTGTCCCCGCCGGCCGTACTGAGTCTCATGAGGGTCTTTTTCCAGCCACTCAGTCCATCCTACCCTCGACATTCCACGAAAGATTTTAAGTGATCTGAGGGAGTTAGTACGCTGCCCGAAATGGTACCACGAGCAGCGCTCTTGGAGGTGCCTGAAGCTCGGCACCGCCTCTCGCGGAGGAGGCGATCACGAGTCGTGGGCTGGTCGGATCGTACTGAGGGGTCTTGCCCATATCACTGGCTCTAGAACGCCCACCACTTGTTTTGTTTCTTGCTCCTCTTCTTGAATCGTGGGAGAACGCCTGGGTGTCTCTTTCTCTCTCTCTCTCTCTTTCTTCGCTTCACCTCCTCACTCGAATTCAGCGCCTCCTCGAGGACCAGCCACTGGTACTTGCTCGTTCGCTGCTTTGTGCTCCCTCTACCCTCTACCCTTTCCTGCAACCTTCACTTAAAGTACGCTTGTACTCCTCCACTTGTCCCCAACTGCATCCTTTCTGACAGCCACCTCCAGTTTATCATGCAAATCCCTCCAGCTCCCGCCCCCGCGCCCCACCAGCACGCGCCCCAGCTGTACCCCTCCACCTCGCCCCAGCCCCAGGTTCAAGCGAGTGGTCCGCCTAGCGCTGCAATTGCTCCAGTCCAGCAGTTCCAGACTCAGCTTCTTGCCGGCGCTCCTGCGTCAGCGATAGCGGTCCCTCAAGCTGCGGCCACGACGACCACGGGAGGCGGCAGCATGCAAAAGCACCTCTCGAGCGTGCAGGCGCAGTTGAACAAACATGGTGCGTCCATCTTTCTCATCTGGGCTTCAACAGAAACTTACCAATAGCTTTTTGGTAGGAGGAAAGTACGGCGCGTTCGTCAGCACTCAGCTCCAGGTCCAGGCGGATGCGCTGAAGACTGTCCCGATTGTTGGCGACGTCAATTCGCGTGGCCAGGCCGTTGCGTTCAATGTGCATAAAGCTGGCGGGGTGTTTTCCAAGGTGGGTTTGTCCATGGCGAAGAATATCCGGACCGATGCTCAGCTTGGTCTTGACAGGACGACGTGGTCACGGCCGCGAGCGACCGCAACACGGCTTTGTAAGTCCGCCCCTTCAAGTTCGCACCTTTCGTCAATGCAGCGCTGACAAATATCTCTAATCGGTAGGTACTACCTCGACTTTCCTCACACCTGGAGGTCTAGCTGGAACCTCACCCTCCACCGTGGAGCGAAGGAAGGACCCGTGCTCTGCACGCTCAACAAGGGCGTACGTGGATGAGCCTCCCCCTCCACACGTGCCTCGTCTGGCTAACAGCGAGGCATCATTCTTGATTTCACAACAGAGCTACGGATTCACAAGGGACGACATCGAGATCGCGTTCCCTAACGGATGGAAAACGGTGCTCGCGAAGAAGAGCCTGGTCTCGAAGGCGCACGAGTTTGTTGGCGTTGACAATGTCACGACGTTCAAGTGGAAGAGCGATGGGATGTTGAGCTCGTCTTTGAATGTAGGCATTTTTATGGAGACACATCAGAGGGAATAACGCTGATTTGACGTGGTGACGCAGTGCATCGACAATTCGACGGGTTTCATCGCGGCGACGTGGACCAAGTCCTACGGGTTCGGCAAGGATGGAAGCTTGCTCGTCAGCCCTGTGCGTCTTTATTATTCCCTGATGCGGTTCTCGAACTTATTATCAGCCCCTTAATCAGACCTACAACCACATGCTGGACGTGATCGTTGCGACGGCGCTCGCGATGGAGGAGTGGCAGCGCGAGGAAGCGGAAAAGGGCGGCGGGTCGTCGAGCAAGATGAATCTCGCCAAAGGCGGCATGGCGGCTTTCAACAAGCTCACCAAGAAGTAGTGAAGAGGAATTATGGCGCTGTGACGACTTTCTTGTCTGAGGATGTAAAGAGTCTTGCTGTACAGGTGTATAACGTGGCCCTCGATTGTCGTTGTTTCCTGCAAGCATAGGTCGGAAATGAGATCAAGATATTCACCTTCGTCACTTGTTCATCAACATCTCAAACAAGAGAAAACAACCTTAGGGGGAAAAAACAGACAGGGGCCACAGGCGTGGTCACGTGCCGCCTCCCAGTTGTGGAAGCTCTGGCCGCGAAGTTGAGCGACGCTTCGCCTCTGACCAGTCCGCCCCCTCCGTCCACTCAGAGACCACCACCGTCTCGCGCACGCAGGCACTCAAGTTTTACATCAACTTTTACTTCGACTGGCCCATTCGTACACTGCCAGCCCAGCCATGGCCTCGCGAGTGCTCAACCGCACCTCGACGCTCGAAAACAGGCTCGAGGGCCTCAACCTCGGCGAGAGTCAGCAGCCAGCAGACAAGGCTCAGCCCCAGGTGCGTTTCCTCTTTCTGCTATATTCGCTTCTCTCTGTACTGACTTTGAGTCTGGTCATGAGCAGCAACAGCCACCGCGACTGTCGACCCTCACCGCGCCGTCGTCGTCCCGTCCTTCAACATCCAACCCTTCCTCCTCCTCGTCCATCCCATTCCACCACCGCGCCCCCTCCCTCAAGCTCGCCACAGCAACAGTAGAGGACTTTAGGCCACTCGCCAAGAAATCATCCATTTCTGGCTTGAGAGCGCCGACCGCTGGGGCAGGCAGGAGCTCGACGACCACCGGTGGCGTTGGCGTCGGGGTCGGGTCGACAACAGCGACGACTGGGGGATTCAGGCCCGTCACGAAGCCATTCCAGCCGTCCTCGACGCAGCTCCCGTCAAAGTACCAACCCCAGCCGCCGCCCCTCCAGCCCCACTCATCGTCTTCGTCCATCTCTTCCTCCTCGACCGCGACGGCCGTCGGCGCGGCGCTCGCCCCGGCACTGCAGTTCAACCCGAGCACTGGGATCGTGACGGGCGAGATTGGGCAGTATGATGGTGGACTTGAGAGGGATCTCGCGAGGAGGAAGGCGGAGGGCAAGGTCGAGCAGGCTGAAGCTGAGAGCGAGGAGGGAGGCTTCATGGGCCGGTGAGTGATTCAATTTCCCTACGCGCGGCTTCGGGGAACTCAAGCAGCTGAGCTTCGATATCGATGAACGACAGTCGGGTACCCAAGACGTGGACTCTCAACTCGTTCGAGATCGGTCGGCCGCTCGGCAAGGGCAAGTTCGGACGAGTGTACATGGCGAGGACCAAGGTCGCGCCGCATTACATTGTCGCGCTTAAGTGCCAGTACAAGGAGGAACTCGTCAAAAGTAAGGTCGAGAAGCAGGTCAGGAGGGAGATCGAGATCCAGAGTCACCTGAGGTGCGGCCCCTTTCTTCTCTCTCAGGAAAAGGGCAGAAACGTACCGCGGTGTTGAATGAACGGAAAGCTGATCCCGTGCGGACGATGAACTGCAGACACCCGAACATCCTTCGACTCTACGGCTACTTCCACGATGAGCAGAGAATTTTCCTGATGATCGAGTTTGCGGCCAAGGGCGAGCTCTACAAGCAGCTGCACAAATTCCACCATTTCTCCGAACGGCGGTCGAGTCGCGTGCGTCCCTTTCCCATCATAAAGACAATTAAAGCTTGTAGGCTGACGTTCATCGTCACGGACAACAGTACATCGCCCAGATGACGGACGCGCTGGCCTACCTCCACTCGAAGCATATCATGCACCGCGATATCAAGCCCGAGAACTTGCTGCTGGGACTGAACGGCGAGCTCAAGATCGGAGACTTTGGATGGAGTGTCCACGCGCCTAGCAACAGGTGCGGTCCTCTCCTACTCCTTGTCGCATAAGGACGTCAAGAATCCTCACTGACCACGTTTTCCCCTTGATCCTCAACAGACGAACAACGCTCTGCGGCACGCTCGACTACCTCCCACCAGAGATGGTTGAAGGCAAACCTCACACGAAAGAAGTCGACCTCTGGGCGCTTGGCGTCCTCACGTACGAGTTCTTGATTGGCGTTCCACCGTTCGAAGAGTTGAGTGGACATCAAGCGACGTACAAGAGGATCTCGAAGGTCGATTTGAGGATGCCGGAGGGCGTTTCAAGGGAGGCGAGCGATTTGATCAGGAAGGTGAGTCGTCGTTCTTGAGTTTGTGGAGTTGCGGAGGGGAGGGCGCTGACGTGGTTGGTGGGATTGCGGCAGTTGCTTCAACACGAGCCGGAGGACAGGTTGCCGTTGTCCGAGGTCGCGGTACACCCTTGGATCGTCAAGTGGCAGATGTCGTCGAAGCCCAAGACGTCGAAGCCGGCTGACGAGTAGGGAAGTGGAGGATGGGGAGGTGTCTTGTACTTTATCGTTTTCTCGCGCATCTCTTGTCTTAATGATCATTTTACATCATCACATTCAAACCGCGAGCCTCGATAGTGTGGTCACTTCTTTCATTATTTATTCACATTGATAGTCGTCTAGGTACTCGGAGACGCTCAGATATCTGGGTTTCCGGCGGTCGCGGCTCCCCTTTTCTCAGCGGCGGTCGTGTCCGACTGGCCCTCCTGAGTCGCCTTGGTCGCGTCCTCCTTGGCCTGAGCCTCCTTGTCTTTGGCGAATGGCTAAGAAGAAAGAACAGGGTTTGTCAAAACTGTGTGGATGAGGAATGGTCCAGCAAGCGCGCTCACGTCTTCAGCGTCGTCCTTGGCCTTCTCCTTCTCTTGCAGCTCGCCCAAGATGCGGTCCTTGCCAGTCTCGGCGAGGTCGTGGTTACGAGTGATCTTGCCCTTGATGACCTCTTTGGCGCCCTCGAGCTTGTCTCCGACTATTCATCCCCAACCCCACGTCAGTCTTTGGCGCGAAGGTTGCAAAAGTATGGGAGCTAAAACGCACAAGTAGGGCCCTGGTGGTAGTTGGGGCCGTAGCCGACTTTACCAGCGTGCCTCTGCACGGGCTGCTCACGAACGACGTTCACGGGTTCAGCTTCCTCTTCCTACCTCAACCACGAAAAAAGCAGCAGGAGAACTCACGTAACCATCCTCACCCATGTCCTCTCCCTCGCCACCCTTACCCTGCACCGCACCTTCCTGTCCTACATCCCCTGCGATCCCTCCAGAGCCAGCACCAGAAGCATCGGTCGCACCAGCACCAGTGATCCCTTCACTCTCTTTCGGTGCCCACCCCTCGACGGGACGTTCCTCCGCCTTGGCAGCGGAAGCGCCGCCGGAGGGGAGAGCGCCGTTCGTGACGTTCGAGTCGGTCGAGTGGAAGTTGGGAGTCGAGTCGGTGGACGAGTACGAGGTTTGGTTGTCGTGGAACACGGTGGTCGCGGGCTGGTCGAGGGAGGTGGACCTGGTGATGGAGAGGAGGGAGGCGGTGTCAGCGATGGACTGAGCTGGGGAGGTGGAGGAACGTACATGTTGTTTGGTGTGAAAATGTAGTCGAGTTTCGAGTATGTGCGAGTGCTGCAAGTTGTGAAGTGTGTGGAAGGAAAGCAAGAGAGGGAAGCGACAGGCAAGCAAAGTCAAGTACCGGGCGAGGGGCGTGAGGTCATCCTGACCTCGCCCGGCCTGACTTCTGACGCGCTCCGGTTGAGCTGACGTGTACTGCCCCTTACATTTACAGCGAACCCATGCAGCGATCTGATGTCAGGACAGTCTCGAAATAGAAATAGATCGGCAGTTGCAGCTTGGGGAGCTCGGCTTGTTGGCACGTGCAGGGGAGGGGTTAGAAAACGCTCCGAAGCGCTCATTCAGAGTGGCGGCTCTGGTCCACGTAAAGTCCGTGCACACGATTCGAAGCAGTGAGGGAGCCGGAGTAGTCGTTGTTCTCGCATGGAGTTATATCGAGCGACCGACTTCGGTCGACAAAGCCGTAGCTGGCCCTTCAACCTGTGGCAGGGTGGGTTCTCCCTCGTCAATGATCGCACGGAAGGACGTTATGTTTGGAGCACGAGATTGAACCAATCGAAACAGAAAGCGGCAGAGCTGAGGGCTAGAGGGTTTCGGAGGATAGCGGAGCAAGAGTTGTAACGTAAAGCTAAATGCCCGGGGGGGAGGCACGTGTTCAACGCGAGATCCCGAGACTCGCTCTCGGAAAAAGATCAGAGCCTTTGTCGTGAGACCGAATAGAAGGTAGTGAAACCAAACTCAGCATGTGACTTGCTCTGCCAGGACTCTCCGTTCCCCCCTCCTCACACTCCCGGCGGAAAGCTTCACGAAACAACCAGCAGGAGGCTGGTGGTTCCCCTGAGATGCGACTTGATTCGGGATGGGAAGGACGAACGAACAAAAAGATAGCTAAAAGACTCGCCCAGTGATGCCAACGCTTGAGCCGAGCAAGTCCAGCGTAAAAGCAGGATGTCCACGCGAGTTCGACGCCGGCTCGGACGCGGGCGACTTTGGTGAGAGCCGACGATGGAACAAGCAGGGCAACGAGCAGGCGTCTGAGCAGAAGCAGGAGCACACATGAGTTTGCACGCACAAATAAAAATAGGAAAAAGGCCGAGATGGTGGTGGTCAGGAAGCAAGCCAGGCTCGTCGCGCCAGTCGCGGAAGGAATTTCGTCTTTCTTGGAAAAAGTCGAATTGATTTTCTCGTCGGCTTCGGAGCGAGGGACAGAGTTCTGCCAGGCCAGCTCTGCCTCGCTCGCACGCTCGACCTACCCCCGCTAGCAGCGAACGACGACCTCGACAGCCCTCACAAGTAGCACGAATCGACCGGTGAACCGCCCACAAGTCGCTACATTGCCGCGTTCGTCCCGTCGCACCGAGCAGCGCGCGCCATGGCTCCGCCACCGTCAAGCAGTCAGTCCCGCGCTCTTTTTCTCGCCATCCTCCCCTCCCCTCCCTTGCTCCTCCCTCGACCAGCTGTCAAAGGACACTTTCCTACACTCCTGCCGAGGGACGAGAGCCGCCGTGAGCTCGTTTGAGCTGGGCCGCGCGAGGGGGCTCAGACGGGTCTGCTCACCGCGAGGGCGGCACGAGGTGCGACGGGGCTCGCACGGGAGCTCGCGAGGCCACCGTCGAGCATTCGATCGTGCTCGTACATCGTATTTGTGCCGTCCTCGTGCTCCCCGACGCGTCCCTTCCTCCGTCCCCATTGCGCCTCCCCACTCTGAACCAACCAACCACCTCGCTCAGAAGCGCTGACCCTCGCCCCCTCGCTCAACTCGCACAGAAAACAAGCGAAAGTCCCAGACGCCGAAGCTGCCCCCATCCTCCACCAGCTCCGCCTCGACCTCGCCCACCTTCGCCGCCGCGCCGACGTTCCCCTCCCTCCCCGAACCCGACCTCGCCGCGCCCGCGCCTGAGCCAGCTGCTCCATCTCCAGGCGCAGACGCTGAGCCCGCGCCAGAGCCCGACGTCGTACCCGCCCCCGCCGAGCCACAACCAGATGCAGACGGTGACGTCCCGATGGAGGTAGACGACACGGCGGCTCCGACGATCCCCAAGATCGAGGAGCCGGACGAGCCCGAGCCTGAGATCGCTGTCAACCTCCCTCCGCTGCCGGCGCTGGACGAGGCCATCCCTGACGCACCCGCCATCGATGCTCCAGCTCCAGCACGACCTCGGAGTCGATCGACAAAAGGCTCGAGCAAGGCGCCCGTCTCTTCCGGCTCGTCCAAGTCAGCCGCGGGCTCGACCAAGGAGAAGAAGGCCCCGAAGCAGCAGCAGCCCAAGGTCGAGGACCTCGGGTTCGAGTTTGAGGAGGAGAACAAGAGGAGCCTGAGGGGCAGGTCGGCGAAGAAGCCTCCTGTGGATCAGGATCTGGAGGAGTTGTTGGCGGAGGAGGTTGAGGACGATGAAGGCGGCGACGAGGGCGTGACGAGATGTGTATGCGGCGAGGACAGTGAGTTGATCTCTCGAGAGCCTGGCAGCGGCGGGGATGGGCAGCTAACACGATCGTTGCAGACGAGGAGCTGTCAAACTCCCTCATGATTCAGTGCGACACTTGCAAATGCTGGCAGCATGGACCTTGCGTCGGGCTGTGGAAAGACGCCGTGAGTCTCCGCCGCTTGCCTCCATTCGGAAGCGCCGTTCCGAGATGCAGTTTCCCCACTAACACCCGCTCGCCCCTCTCCCTTCCTCCTCATCGCAGGACTGTCCCGACCGGTACTTCTGCGAGCTCTGTCGACCAGGCTGGCATGGTCCCGGAGGGTACGTCTTCGTTCCTGTTCCTAGACCGCCTCCAAACGGCGCTGACTCGACCTCCGTCCCGTTCGCGTACCCAGTCTCCTCCGCAAGGCGCATCGCAAAGTCCCCTCCACCACCGCTCCACACCACGCCCGCTCACCGTCCGCCTCCGGCACCTCCGCTTCGAAATCCAAGCCTAGAGAATCGGCCGACGCCGCGCTCGTTGCAGCCTTCCTCGCGGCCGAATCCTCCCTTCCTCCCAACGCCACTACACCAGAACTCGAGGCTCACGTTCAGCAGCACGCGATGCCGAAGTCACCTTCGGCGTCGAATCAGCAGCAGCCGGAAAAGGCCCCCAAGAAGAGGAGTACGATGAACTCGAGGGATGCGGCTTATGATGATGCGATTGCGATGAGTATCCTTGGGCCGGGGAGTGCGGCCATGAGGGCGAGGTTGGAGCGGGCCAAGGAGGGGAGTGTGACGAGTGGGAACGAGGGGGGTGAGAGGGATGACGAGGAGGGAGAAGAAGAGTGAGTTTTTGGTCTTTCTCTTACGGTCCTTGGGGAGAGGAAAGGGAAGCTGACGGGTGCTGTGGCGCCATTTCGCAGGGCGCATCACGAAGAGCCGCACGGGGTGGCCGTTGAGGAGCATGCTCAGGAAGGGTTGCCGACTGAGGCTAGTGCAGCTCACGCCTCGAAGAAGCGAAGGACGTCGGACGATGGAGCGGCCGTCACGACGGCTGAGGATGGCGTCGAGCCCGTCGGCGAGGTGGTACCGCAGAGGGACGAGACCGAGGTCGAGTCGCTCAAGGAGACGCCGGTGGCTAGTACGGTGCCGTCGAGACCGCAGACGCCGGTGGAGATCGTGGTGGACGAGGTCGAGAGTGCGTCGTTTTCTGTTCAAGTTCAGGGTGGCGAGGGAGGAGAAAGCTGATCGTGTTCGCGTTGCCAGCCCCAGCACTTCCAGCTATCCCCGACACGAGCAAAGAGCCAACACCGCCACCAGCAATCAACGCCCCTCCACGCGCCAAACACCCGAATCAATACACCTACCGCCCGAAGAACGGTCCCGCTGTCGCTCGCGCTCCTCGCGCGTCGCCAGTGAAGCGAGGGCACGGCGTCGACGGCGTCCGGAATCAGCGGACAAGGGACTGGACACCGCAGGAGTCGCATGGCTGGGGATTGCCGGACCACCTCAAGCACCTCGCTCACCTCCTGCCTTCGCCTGCGCCCCTGCCCATCGCGGTGCCCGTGTCGTCCAAGTCGTCGGAATCGTCGAGCTCGTCGACGAACTCTGTCGCCGGGCCGAGCCACGGCGCCGTTTCTTCGCCGACACTCGAGACGCACCTCGAGGCGCCGACGAGGGTGAGGTTCCCGAACAAGCGGATGACAATGCCCGAGATGAAGAAGCGCGCGAGGAACGTGATGGACTACCTCGCGCGGATCCAGATCGAGATGTCGGACCGCGAACGGCGGCAGGAGTACCTCAGCGCGGCCGTCGCGGCCAACAACGCGAACAAGAACGCCACGTCGTCGAGTTCGAGTAGTGGGGTCAACTCGGGGACGCCGACACCCGGGTCGACGTCGGGGAACGCGACGCCCAGTGCGGGTATCGACGCGCTCGCGGAGGGGTTGAAGCAGGCGGCGTCGGTCACGAGTTCGGTTGAGAGCATGGCGATGATGGACTCGCTCACGAAGGACATTATCCTGTTTCAGCAAAAGTATTTCGGGAGCTTGGATTAGTCTTTTGACTGCTCCGTCCATCCTCACCCTCACCTCGCATCCCATTTCCCATCTCCACGCACTTCCAGTCTATCTCGTAACAGTAATCCTTTCAGCATTAATTTTTCCTCCTCATTCACCATGTCTTCTCCACTCTTGTTTCCGTCTCCCTCCCAGTAGTCACCTCTCTCTGTAACTTCCCTGCCGTGTCATCATGATTGCTACCTCATCGAAACCAGGAGAGCGGCGCCTTGCTGAGCGAGGCGAAATTTGGTGGCTCAGCAGAGGAGACATCGGGCACAGGTGCTGAGGTGTTGGTTTTTCTGCTGCAATCTTTGCACGAGTTTCGTCGACGAACGGATCTCGCCCTTTGGCCGCTGCAGCTTTTGGGCCCGACAAGCCGAAGCCCGCCTGGTGGCCCTCCACCTCCTCCTCCGGGCTCCGGGAGTGGAGCAGAAAAAGGGGATCGGGCTGTGCATGGTCCATGACTGGGATTGGTGATCGAGGTGGTACGATCCTGGAAGAGAAGAGAAGGGGGGCCGGTGAGGTGACTCTTTGGTTCTAAACCCGAAGCCGCGCGAGGTTCCCACCCGAAAAAACAAACACGTGGTTCCTCCGTTCTGGGTTGCGGAGGTGTTTCGTGGAAAGAACCTCGGAGAGGAGTTCTGAAGCTTGACATTCATGAACACTTGATCATGGATCCATTCCGGGCGTCGGCGATAACTTCGGAGGCAAAAGGGGGGCGCTGCTCCGAACAACAGCGGAGGCTCGGGGCTTGTTCGGCGAAGGAGGCGTTGAGGACGGAGCGAGCTCGCCGAAAGCGAGTCAGCTCGACCTCTGGGCTTAGGAATTGCTTACTTCTATTTGTAATTGATTAGTATCTTTCCTTACTCGGGCACAGCCGCCCGTCGATCCGCCCGCACAGGGGACCCCCCTCGCTCCGGACGCTCGCTCGCTCGCCCATTTCGCTTCGCGCGTCGGACGGAGCTCGCCTTTCTCGTTCGTCTTTCCCGCCCTCCGTCACCTCTGGTCGGCTGTTGGCCTCCTGATTTTCTTCCCCCTTCGTACGATCCGACTGGAAACTCTGAGGACTTCGGGACTTCCTTCCCCTCGCAATCACCAGCTGCCACACGTTTGCGACCATCACTACCTCAGCTCCACGGACTTGTTTGAATCCCTCCTCGCGGACATGCCGGCAGGACGCGCCACCCCGCCCACGCACGACGAGCACAAGTCGCCCGCGCCCAAAGGTTCCGCCTGTGACCAGTGTGCGCTTCCTTCCTTGATGACTATGCAGAGAATTAGGCAGCTAATTCGCACGAGTGATTGCAGGCCGCCAGCGCAAAGTCCGGTGTTCGCTCGAGCGCGACGGGTGCAAAGCGTGCCGCCGCAACGCCAAGTTTGAAGGCCGCGTCCTCCAGCCGGGCGACTGCTGCTACACGCCGCTGTTCGAGTCTTTGAAATCGTCGAGACCGAGTCGACGTCGTGCGATTTCCCCCACTTCTTCCACGACTTCTTCCTCTGCTTCTGCGACCCCGCCGCCGCCGCCAGCTTCGAAAGTCCCAGCAGAGGACCCAAGCCGGCCTGAGCCTGTACGTAGACCCTTGGCAAGCGTTGCGTAGTAGCGTGGAGCTGACTCGCGACACGTTTCCACTCATCCAGAACCTGCCAAACTCGATCATCGTCGACTCTGCGATGTACGAACCACAACTGCCACCACCTCTCGTCCCCCTCCCTATTCTCCTCGCCCCCTCCATACCTCCCCCGGCCGCCGACGTGCCCCTCCTTTCGTTCTCGCCTTCTTCCCCCTCCACGGCCTCCGACTTTTCTTTGTCCGATTCTCCTCTCTCCCCCCACTCGCCATCATTAGCGCACGACCTCTTCCTCACTCCACCTCCGCCGTACCCGTCCCTCTTTGAGCCCTTCGAGTGGCAGCGGCAGCAGCACCTCCTCGCCGGCGACACCGCCTCGTTGGTGGATCTGACGGAGAAGGAGTTGTTGTTGACGCTCGAGCGGCCGCAGAAGGAGGAAGAAGGGTACTGGGGGAGTCAGGTCGGCAAGTGGGTCTCGGAGGCGGTGTTGTTCGAGTGGGGCGTGAGGGTCCACCCGTGAGGGCTGATGGAAAGAGGAAAGAGAAACGAGGACCAGCCAGGTTCGAGGGGCTGGTCAAAAGATGTGAATAGTTTTTACTGCTTGTCTATACTCCACCTTGTTCATACTACCAGTACCAAATGTTGCACTATTAGTTGCCGTTTCCCCTTTCTACCCTCCGTGTCGCGACTGCACTCGGAAAACAAACGAACCAACAGGAAACCTCTCACGAGCGAACCTCCCCTCAGCCCGAACCGAAATAATTCCGTAAATGGATATGATACATTGCTTGCCATCATTGACTGCACAACTCTAGAAAACCGGAAACTCGCAGAGGTTTCGATTGCGTTTAGAGCTTGGAGTAGGCCTTGACCTTCTCGGTGAGCTTCTCGGCGACTGGAGACAATAGGGGGGAATCAGTAATCAGATCGTCAAAGTGAACGATATAGGTGGTACAGAACGTACCGTGGTCGAGGTACTCGGTGGTCGAGACGTAGTGCTCGCGGGTCATGCTGAGGAAGAGAGGGGAAAAAACACGCCGTCAGCGTCCGTCTTCGATGTGAATCGACCCCATATGGTTACAAACTCACTTCTTGCCGTGAATGCTGAGCGCCAAGTCTTTCGTCATCACCTGTTTGACCCACAAACATGTCAGGTACTCCCTCGACTTGCGAGACACGATCCGAACTCACGCCGTAGACGTCGACGGCCTCGACACAGCAGTTCTCGAGGTCCTGGGCGAACTTGATGAGGGCAGGGTTGTTGTCACGCTTACCCATGAAGCTGTATGAGTAGACGTCAGCAGGTCTTCCTTTCCCGGAAGGGAGAGAGGAAGAACTGACATGAGACCACGGGTCCACGCGTAGATCGACGCGATCGAGTTGGTCGACGTCTCGCGGCCCTACAAAACGGCGTGCCACACGTCGTCAGTCTCCCCAGCTCGAGTACCTCATGTGAGCATAGAGAGAGAAAACCCACCTTCTGGTGCTCACGGTAGTGACGGGTGACGGTGCCGTGGGCGGCCTCGGACTCGATGATCTTGCCGTCGGGGGTGAGGAGCTCGGACGACATGAGTCCGAGGGAACCGAAGCCCTGGGCGACGATGTCACTGTCAAAGAAAGGGTAAGAACTGTTCTGAACCGCGTTAAAGCCGCTGGTTCATGCGAAAACTCACGACTGGACATCACCATCGTCTGAGGCGCGGAACAAGCGGAACATCAGGAGCAGCTCAGAAGATGAGGAGCAAAAACTGAAAGCTCACAGTTCTTCAAAGCCATGACGAAACCACCCTCCGACTTGATCATCTGGGCGACCATGTCGTCGATGAGACGGTGCTCGTACCAGATGCCGAGAGCATCAAAGTCCTTCTTGTACTGGGCGTCGAAGATCTCCTGGACTGTAGAAACCCGCCACCTGATGAGCTTTCCGTGGGGCGCGAGAAGGAGAAAGGGGTCAACCAACTTACAGATGTCCTTCCACTGTCCGTCGTAGCCCTTCAAGATGGTGTTCTTGGTGGACATGTACTGGGGGTTCACGCGCGCGTCAGCTACCGCGCCCGCTTCTAAGCTGTTTAGGGAACCGAACAGCGACTCACAAGAGGAAGCTTCTTCTCAATGGCACACTTGAACGACGAGTGGGCAAAGTCCTCGACGGACTAATCACGCGCGCGCACGCGGGGAACGAGGGCGCAAAATGTTAGCTAGCCGCTCATGCCGCCCGCCCGGACTCGTCGCGGGAAGAAGCGTCAAAAGGAAAACGCACCTGCTTGGTGTTGTACATGGCGAGACCCTGTCCAGGGCCCTTGAACTGGTAGACCTCAAGGGCGGTGGCGGCCTTGCTCTTGTCCTCAGGGGTGAAGACGAGCTCGAGCTTTCCGGGCTCCTTGACGACGATGTCGGTAGCGCGGTACTGTGTTGCCGCCAAGTCAGCATTGATGGTCGGCAATTAGTCTACAAAAGTAGTTTACCTGGTCGGCGTGGGCGTGACGGCCGACAATGATGGGCTTGACCCATCCTAATTAGCCGGGGATAGGCAAACCACAGCGGTCAGCATTTAACCGCGGCCGGGGGGTGTCGCGCGCTGGCGACACGGAGCGAGGGAAGTGGGAACGTACCAGGGACGGGCTTGGGCACCTTTTGGACGAGGATGGGCTCACGGAAGACGGTTCCGCCGAGGATGTTGCGGATGGTGCCGTTGGGCGACTAGAAGGGCGCGCGGAGTGAGCGGCCGGTTCGGAGGCGAGGTGGGGTGGTGGAACGGGGGAGACTGACCTTCCACATCTTCTTCAACTTGAACTCCTCGACACGGGCCTCATCCGGGGTGATGGTGGCGCACTAATGGAGAACACAAAGGCACATGAAAAGCGAAAGTGATGAGCCGTCTGAGCGGATAGAGCGGAGGTCGTGCGGGCAGGCCGGCCGGCCGTGTGGAGGGCTGGCTCGAGGTGGAAAAGCTCCTCACCTTGACGCCGACACCGTACTTGAGGATGGCCTCAGCGGCATCAACGGTGACCTTGTCGTCCGTCTCGTCACGGTACTCGAGGCCGAGATCGTAGTACTTGATGTCGACGTCGAGGAAGGGGAGAATCAACTCGTTCTTGATCTTGTGCCAGCTAGGAAACAGATCGGCAAGCGAAGAGAGAGAGCAACGCGTTAGAACGAGTGTAGAGGGTGGGGGACGTGGCCAGCCACCTACATGATACGGGTCATCTCGTCACCGTCCATCTGCGCGAGCACACGAGCATGGGTCAGCGTCCCCTGGCCCCCAATTCGCAGGCCGATAACTGGGCCGGAGCATGGTCCGGCGGAAGCGGATGTGGTGGGAGGAGCTATGGGACTGACCTCGACGACGGGCTTCTCGACCTTGATCTTCTGGATGGCTGCCATTGTTGTGTGTTTTTTGACGGGTTGTTGTTGTGGAGGTAGAAGGGGAGATGGTCAGCGATTCGAAGCAAGGACAATTGGCTGAACTTTGTGTCGGAGGAGCCCGGGGCCACCGACCGGGGGCGATACCGCGGCCCAGCTGGCCCCCTGCCAGCGCAGTCGAGATGCTCGCCAGGGCACGCAAACGCCGGCCGTTAACCCCCCGTCTAGATTAGGCAACCCCCTTCGCTTCGTGTCGAAAACCGTCACCGAGCTCAAGAGCAGAGCAGACGGATAGCGGGAGGGAGCTTCGTTTGCGCCCCAAACATCAGCTCCATCGAGGCCTCCAACCCTCGCACAACTTTGTGCAATCCCTCCAGATCGAGCACCTCGTCCAACAAGCAGAGCGAGAGGCCACAAAGTAGTGCAAGTTGTGCAATACTCACAGCGAGGCATCGTTGTCGACAAGAGGCGCGAGGTGGGGACGGTCGTAGCTGGGACCAGAGGGCGTACAGCGGCGCGGAAGAACGACATAAGGGCGAGGCTCAGACGTCTAGACGATGCAGCGAAAGGTGGACGATCGTGCAAAAGCTGGCTGCTCTCCCGCTGAGCTGAGCTAGCTCCCTTGTCGATGCGAGGGTCGTGGACGGAAGCCAACCCTCGCCCTCCCCGCGCGGCGCTCCGTTTTCCTGCTGCTGCACGCGCATAACTTCGTGCACAATTGACTCTTCCCTCCGACTTTTCCCTATTTCTGCTCCTTTTTATGTCTGCCGACTGCTTTGCCCTATACGCCATCCTTTCGATGCTCCTGGCGGATATCGCTCCCAAAAAATCGATCAGACTCCGCTTGCCGGCGTCCGACAACAAGTGTTCACAGTGGCGTCCAGTTCAGGCGTACTCTCATGACCCTTCAACCTAATTTCATCTTCTGCACAATTCTTCGAGCTGGCTGTTGTGCTAGACTCGAACTTTTGGTTGCAGTGTCATCGTCCCAGAGGAGGATGAGGGCGACCGACACGGAAATGTCGGGATAAACGCGTGCCTTCTCACGCAAGCAGAACCGGCCTGGTTTTCTCGGTCCAACACCAATCAAGACTTTTGAATTTTGGTGCTCCAGAGCTTGACTACCAGAGGAGTGTCTCATTTTTGCTGCTGGAGGTGACGTGTCCTACTTTCGGCGAGATACAGCGACGAGGAGGCAAGACCGTATCAGCCAAAAATACGGTGTGGGAAAACAGACGCCTCGGCTCCTTCTTCAGCTAATGGATTGTTGACTTCTTCGCGTTTTAGAACTCCGTGCACCAAGGAGAAATGTGCGCCGCACTCAAGTGATCGAAGAACGTACAACGTCCACATGGACGCAAGAATGGAGACCAAGCTTCACTGAGAGAACGTGTCTTTCTTAGTGCTACTGGCAATGGTCCGCGCAGATATAGCAGGAGAATGCTTTCTGACCGCGATGTGGGTACTGACAGCCAAGCGGGAGGACTGAACACGAACTAGAGCGCCGTGTCTGACGATCAAACGGCGTGGTGGCTAGGTGACGGTGAAGACCCATCCACGGTGCGTGAAAGCAGGAAGGGAAGCACCAATCCGGAGGCTCCTGCTCCGGCAAGTGGGGTGTGAGACAAGCACGGTGCAGCGAGGCGGTGCTCCCGCCATCATCAACGAGGCCCACCGCGAAGCGAGACGTTGAGAAATGAAAACGTTTGAAAATCATTCACATTCACTTTTCACTCTTCGTATTTGTACTTCACCCTGTTGACAACAGCTCAAAGCTCCTTGTCGTCCAACTCCCTCGCGAGCTTCAACTGCGTGCGCGCAAGCCCAACCAATCATGTCAGCGTTCGTTAGTTCATCGCCCGACCATTGCTGGCGGTAAATGATAAAGAGTGGATTAAGACGCACCTCCTCAGCACCGATCACTCTCAGCTCTCCCGGCGCGGCCGTCTCGCCCGTGACGGCGCCCTTGACGACCTGGTACGCCATCCCGGCCTTCGTGACCGTCTTGTGCCACTGTGTGCGCCCGTCATTAGCACTTCCTGTTACCAACCATGAAAAAAAGAAGAGAAACCTCACGTAGCGAATCTCGGTTGGCACGACTTGGATGACGGCGACGCGAGGGTCGTCCCAGTTGCCCGTGTAGCGCGGGTCTTTGGCCGTCAAGTCACCGAACCACGACTTGATCGCGGGCGACCAGAGGTCCTTCAACCTGTTGGAAGCCTCTTCATCAGCTACGTTTCTCAACTACCCCCCAAAAAAAGAACGTTGGAAAGAAAACGCACGTAGCAGCGTCTTTGAGCACCGTGGCGTGCCCACTAGCCGACACCCAGTCGGTCGTCTCGGAGACGGACCAGGAAATGTTGACCTTGGGGTTCTCGACGACGTCGTCAAACTTGCCACTGTCGGTATTGCCGATGAATTGGAAAACGAGGCCGGCGTGCGAAGCGGGCGTCATGGCGCGCGAGTGGAGGTCGCCCGTCGGCGACACGGTCGTGAGCATCGAGACTGTGTTTGTGTCGGCGGAAAGGGTTTAGAAGGGGACAGAAAGAAACCTAGAAAGGAGAAAGGGGACAGACATTTGGCGTCCTTCATGATGTTCTTGACTTCCTTGAGCTTGGTCGCGGGCGAGGCGTCGGACGCGGCCTTGGACACGTAAGGGTCGTTCTCGGAAGTTCCAGTCATTTTTTGTTGCTTGTTTTGAGGGATTAAGTGGTGGTAGATGTAGGAAGTAGAGAGAGAAGGAAGAGAGGAAGAGAGGAATGGCGATGGGGGAAGCGGCGCGCCACTGTCACGGCGTCACCTTTGTTGCCCAGCGTCACTCCCAAGCACGAGTTGAGTTTCCGGCCCGCATCGTGTGACAACCTTTGCGAAAGTAAGTCCGGGTTGGAAATACAGTACAAGCAAATCCAAAGTCCTAACCCCGCCCCGAGCCGGAGTTGTATCTCCAAAGAGCACCACGTCAGCTCGAGTCTCAAGTCACGTGCACGACCATCTTTTCCTCAGACTTTGCACTAAGAAGTGAAGCTGCCCGCCTCCGTCTTCCACGCCCTCTCTGCCCTCTCCCTCCTCCTCCTCCGCTTCGCCTCGTCCTCCGTCTCCTCCCCAGCGTCGGCCCTCTCGTCGGCCCTTGCGTCCCTCCCCTCTCCGCCGACGAGCCAGGCCTGTCGGAAATGGTCGCCCCGGTGTCGCCAGCCAAACTGTTTCAATTGGATCATCAAGATTGATAGATGATCAGCTGGCGGTGTAACACAGTACAAAACAGCACAGCAGAGCCAGCAGAGCAGGACCAAGCATGACGCACTTTGACGACCGCCGTGCCCAACCCCAACGCGGCC
The DNA here is from genome assembly GCA_024364755.1 of Pseudohyphozyma bogoriensis. Lineage (NCBI taxonomy): Eukaryota > Fungi > Basidiomycota > Microbotryomycetes > Chrysozymaceae > Pseudohyphozyma > Pseudohyphozyma bogoriensis. The sequence continues at coordinate 63,983 of JALBUQ010000059.1, forward strand.
GCCATGGGCACCGATGGGACAGCAACAGCAGCGACCCACGGCAGCATCGTCGCTCCGAACGTTCCTGCCAACGCTGCGACACCGGCGCCGACGAGCGCGTACTTGAAGTACCTGCCGTGCGGGTCGAGTGAGCTGATCGGAATTGGGAGCGAGATGAGGGAAGGAACGGACCGGACGAGTCGCCAGAAGACGAACTTGAGGACGTAGCGCGTTGTTCTTAGTATTGATCTACACCGTTGCAAGGTAAGTACAGCTAGTTGTGGGCGATAGGGATGGGACTGACCGAGTGCGCAACGAAGCCGGGTGAGCAGCTGCGTTCGCTGGGCCTTTGATGAGGTACGTCAGGTTCGTGCGAAGCGCAGTGTGCGACTGGGCGGCAGGTCCCGCTGCTGTAGGTGTAGATTGTGCCTGTTCTGCCATATTTTGCACGATATGAACGATTGTTGCTGAAATGCGAGCAACGAGAGATGCGCGCGCTCGGCCGAGGCTGAGGGCTTTGTTGACTTTGGGACTTGGGCGCCGAGAGATCCGTTAGACTCCTGCTCCTTCAGCGCGACGACGACAAAACTCACTACATCTTGATTCATCACCAACGCCTGGCGTCGTCCCAGCACGACTCACCGACCCGCCAAAAACGAGCACACACCTGGCCGAACTCCCTCGCTCATCCTCCTCCTCCGGCCACCTCACCTCACCTCATCCTGACGCCATCCTCGCTTCCTCCTTCCCATTCTTCCACCACCACCTACACCATGTCGCACCCGCGCCTGTTCAGCAGCAGCTCACCGCGGTACTCGATCGCCAAGCTGCTCGTCCTCGTCGCCGCTGCTCTCCCCCACGTGCTCAAGGCTTCGCCTGTCGCCTTGTCGTCCCGCCTCGTCGAGTCCGGGGCGGTGGGAGTGCTTGAAACGATGAAGAACAATGCCAAGGAACATCATCCACCTGTGGGGTCAGAAGGTACGTTTCGAGGCGGTTTCCTGGTCGGTGCGCACAGCGCGACGGGGATGGAAGCGTACGGCGGGGCAACGAGGGCGCAGAGAGAGCTGACCTTGCTGAGTATCGACAGAGTACTTCTACAAGCTCGCGTTCAGTGCTTTCCTCGTCATCATCGGCGGTGTCTTCTCCGGCTTGACCCTTGGCTTGATGGGTGCGTTGTCCCCGTGCTGCTTGCTGCTGCTGCTGGCGCCAGAAGAAGTGCGCGAAGGGGGGTCATGAGGAGCTACGGGCTGACCTGCATACTATTCTACGAAACAAACATCAATTCATTCACACAGGTCTCGACATGGTCAACCTCCGAGGTCCGCTCCCCTCCCTCTACCCCGCGCATCACCTCCCCACTAACAACTCCCTCCCCTCCGCTCAACCAGTCCTCTCGACCTCCGGCTCAGAACAAGAGAAATCCGACGCGCTCAAAGTCCTCAAACTCCTCGAACGCGGCCGACACTGGGTCCTCGTCTGCCTCCTCCTCTCCAACGTCATCGTCAACGAGTCGCTCCGTCCGTCACCTCCGACCTTCCTCCTCCTCCCTGTGGTCAGCTCGCAAGCTAATGATAACTTCTGATTCCTACAGCAATCTTCCTCGACTCGATTCTCGGTGGTGGAGCTTACGCTGTTGTCCTCTCCACGGCGCTGATCGTCATCTTCGGAGAGATCATCCCGCAAGCTCTCTGCGCGAGGTACGGACTCACCATCGGCGCAAAATGCACGCCGTTCGTTTTGGCTTTGGTGCGTCCCCTTTTCTTTTCCTCTTTCTTCTCCCTTTTTTGTGCTATGTTTAGAGGTGGAGAAGCGAAAGAAAAGGACGCGCTGACGTGGGGGTTGAGCATTGAGCAGATGTACGCCGAGTTCCCCGTCGCGTGGCCGATCGCGAAGCTGTTGGACCACATGCTTGGAGAGGATCACGGCACGGTGTACAAGAAGGCTGAGCTCAAGACGTTCGTCGGGTTGCATGGTCGTGCGTCGTCTTTCCTCCTTTCTCTCCGTTGACGGGATGTAGAGTGGTTAGAGGAAAGCAGCTGACGTTGTGGACTCCTTTTTTAGACATCGGAGAAGAGATGCTCAACGAGGATGAAGTGACGATCATCTCCGCTGTTTTGGAGTGCGTCCATCCTCCTCTCTCTCTCCTCTTCCTTTTTTCGCTCACGAACGATCCATCAGGCTCTCCGACAAGCCCGTGTCGGCCATCATGACGCCCATCGAAGACGTATACGTCATGCCTGAGGATACGGTGCTCAATCAAGAGAAGATCGATGAGGTGCGTCTAGGATCTTTGAGAGAAGGGAAAGGTGATGACGTGGTTGCTGATGAGAGATGGATCGGGTAGATCTTGGCGTTGGGACACTCGAGGATTCCCGTGCATTCAAAGGCGGATAAGAAGAGCTTCATGGGGATGTTGAGTGCGTTTCTTTCGTGCTTGTTTGCTCGGTCGTGGTCGAGTCGTTTGGAGGATCGGCCGTGCTGACGCAGTTTGTGGTCTGTTCGATAGTCGTGAAGAAGGTAGGTAATCTGAAACTTTTTTTCTAAGGTTGGTACTAACCAGTGTTCGAACATGACTAGCTCATCTCCTACGACCCGGCCAAGAACGAGTACGTGGCGCCCTCGGCCCCCTCGTCTTCTGATTGGAAGCTGCTAAACCCCTTTTCGTTTTTTTCACAGCATCGTGTCTTCCTTCCCTCTTACCGTGCTTCCCGAAACTGGACCAGACTCGACTTGTTTGGACGCATTGAACTACTTCCAGCAGGTTGGTCGTCCCGGCTTTTTCCAGGATTGCGAGAGGATGTGCTGACATGCGGGCATCTGAATCCACAGGGTCGCTCGCATATCCTGTTGGTGTCGACGGTGAGTAGTAGTTCCACATTACTTGTAGGATGGTGCTGAGCCAATGCGGGACGACAGACCCCCGGATTGGATGGAGGTGCGATCGGAGTCGTGACGCTCGAGGATGTCATCGGTGCGTGGACTTTGATGTCTGTTTGCATTGAAGTCTGTGTGCTTACTCGAAGCCACTTGCAGAGGAGATGATTGGAGAGGAAATCATCGACGAGAGCGTGGGTTTTTGTCTGCCATTCCTCGATGGGAGTCATGACATGCTGATCCATCGCTTCTCTCGGATCTCATAGGACGTCTACGTTGACGTGCACAACAAAATAAAGGTCGTGCGTGGTCCTCAGAAACCACAGGTTGCATCTGGGAAGGCTCTGGCCCCGTTGATTCAAGGTACGTCGATCTTCTGGCTTTCCACAAAGGCTCTGGCACAGTGTCTGACTTGCATCTCTTTTGTTTTTTCGTCACCCCACAGGTGTGATCGAACGTCGCCGAGTCCACCGGAAACGCACGACGGCCGATTACGGGTCCATGACCGTCGTTTCAAACTACGAAGGCCAGGAGCCTGGCTCCGAAGTCCCGCCCACCCCAGCCGCGGGCGTCAACACCGCTGCCAAGGCGTTTGCAAAAGTCAAGGTCAAGGGCGGTGGTCCCGCGGAGAGGAGGAGCGATCTCGTCAAGAAGGGAGGGGATGGGACGGCGACGGCGACGGCAAGTCCGAGGATGTTGGAGGAGGGGAGTTTGACGGATGAGCCGATGGAGCAAGGGGAGACGGAGACGGCCCCGTTGTTGGGTGGGAGGGGGAAGCCGTAGACAACCAGCATTGTGGGACGGAGCATCGAGGACAAGCCACGTGTCCATGTGACGATGTTTTATCTTCTTGGCGAGTTGCTGCCAGCTGGCAGCTCAAGAAGTGGACTTTCCTAGCACTGCTCTGGAAGACTTTTGCTTGGTGTTGCATTGGATTTCTCGACCAAGTCGATCAAGGGCCAGACCCGGGCTTCTCATTGTATCTGGAGCCAAACAGCGAGTGCTAGCGGGGAAAGGCACACCAGCCCGCACACTCTTCGGTTTTCTCGCTCTTTCTCTCCTGCATTCCATCGTTTCTTCCGTCACCTACAACTTGGATCACATACTCTTTGTACCTCACAACTTGCGTCGACGTCTCGGAGCTTTTTGCCTTTTGCCTATCCCCGCCCACACACACCGATCGGCGATCAAGCCACCCTCTCCGACCGCGACGATCAGCAATGCCGTACCTCGACCTGGCGAGCGGGTACCACCTCTACTACGTCCTCAACCCCATCAATGTCACAGGCCCTAGCCTCGTATCTCGCGGTGACCCGGAGCCCGAGTGTGCGCCTCTGTGAGTATCGTTCATTCGCGGGGGGAGGCGGAGGGCGGGGAGATCTCTCGTGATCCACGGGAAAAGGAGGGAAGGGAAGGACAAGACTTGGCTAACTGCTGTGCGTGTCTTTTTTTGGTGGGCGGTGGGAAATTGGGCAGGGACAAGACGAAACCGACTCTGGTGATGATCCACGCGGGGTTCTTCTCGAGCTCGTCGTTCCATGCTCAGGTGCGTCTTTGGGGGGCAAGAATCACGTACGGGAGGAAAGAGCAACAGTGGAAGGCTGATTGTTCAGCTGGTTTTTTCTAGATGTCAGACCCGAGGCTGGTGTCGAGCTTCAATCTGATTGCTGTTGATATGCCTTTCCATGGGCGAACAAGTGGGCCAGACAGGAAAGAGGTGTCGATGAAGGTGCGTCTTTCCGTTCGACCCTCCACTTCAGACCCAGTGCCAACATCAACGACGGGAGCAGTCTCAAGCAGATGTGCTGGTGGAGGTCCTAGACATGCTGGAGCTAGAGTCGTACTCCCTCTTAGGCGAAGGCTCGCACGGCGCGAACGTCGTCGTGTGGGCAACAATAATGCGGTCGGAGAAGGTCGAGGCGCTGTTGTTGGTCAGTCCGGGCACGTTTGCGCTCGACCCAGCTACGTGAGTGATTATTTCTAGAGAGAATTTCGGCATTATGCTAAAATAGACCGGAGCTATGAAGTGCGGAATGGAGAGCGCATATTAGGGATCTGGTGTGTGGAAATAAGGACGGCAAAGGCGATGGGTCGGGCAGACTGACAGAGGAGGGCTTGAACATGATGAGTGAGTATCCATCCTTTATTTTTTAAGGGTAGGAAAAGCTCTGAAAGGAGTTCTGTCCCTTCAGAGGAATACTTCTTTGGTCCGGAGGGGCGACAAGACGATCGCCGCACTCAATGGGGCAAAGCAGTCGAGGGTCGCTGTACGTTGTCATCCTCTTCAGTTCCACACCAATGTTGCCGACTTATCTATTCAAAATCTTTCAGATGGAGCAGGAAAGTCTTCGAGTGACGTTCACAACATCATGCACTTTCTCATCCACCGCGCGCCGATACCACAAGAGATGAGAGCGGCGATCACCGCTCCCGTTCTGATGTACGTGGCGCCGCGAAAGCAGGGGGGATTTTTGAAGCCATGACATCTAACCTATGTTCCAACCAGTCTGCAAGGCGAAGACGACTGGCATGCGAGCCCAGTCGAAGCATCAGAAGAATGGCGCGACGGGTTCGCTTCTGGTCAGTCCATTGTAAAACGTGGCATCCGCTCCGCTCCGCTGACCCAACGCACGCATCGCAGCGAAAGACGGTGCGGATCTGAGAAGGTTGGTAGGAGCACCGCATTGCTTGATGTACACCGATTTCTCGGTGGCGAACCGGTTCGTCAAGGCGTTTATTGAGCGGCGTGCGTTGCCTCTCTTCTCTCTTTCTCTCGTTTCGTGATGTCGAGGTCGGGAGGGAAAGCTGACTGGCGGAAGACAATTAGATCGAGATGTGAAGAAGCATTGATAAAGTGGATGAGAGGTGACTGGCATGAGGAGGAAGCCAATGCGTAGCTCGCTTGGGGTGCAAGGCCAGCAACCACTTCCCAAACCCCCCTCAAGCGCTCACAACCCTATGCGGAAGAGGAGAACGACGATAAAATAAAGTATGATGGCATACAGCCTCGACCACTACATACAACAGAACAAATGCTTCGCCCTCCCAAGCCTTCTACGAGGGCCATGTATGCCTTTCCCCCCTCCCGCCCTCATCAGCCCCGGTCGATAAAGTACGACGGCGGGAGTACGACTCCAACGGACTGGGCCGACAACGCTCTGAACCCAAACGGGTCTGGCGCTTCCCCCTCTGCTCCCTCGATACCAACTCCGTCCATCATCATCTCGATAGGCTGGGTCGCGGGTACAGTCGCCACGGAGGGGTGGGTCGGGTAGCCAGGACAAATCTCGACGGGGGAGGAGAGGTCAACGTCATTGCCTGTTCCACTGACACTATTGAAGATGATGAGAAGCGTGAGTTTCTTCCTCTGGCACAGAGAGCGAAAACGAGTTAGTAACGAACGAGACGTGGACATTGACCATGAACTGCACGACCAGGTTTGGGGCTTTGAAAGACGAGCCAACGTTCTTTGCCTTTACCACAACACACCCCCGTCAGCTCTCGCTCTCGTCCAAGGTTGCCTTACTCAATCGCACTCACCAGCTGGATCGTCCCTCGATACCTCCTCGCCCAAACAGCCCTTTCGGCGCCCTCCGCATCCGACAAGCTATCCGTCTCTGCAGGCCCATCGTCAAACGCCTCAGCCTTGGCGACGAGCACATCGTGTGTGCCACCTGTTGCCAGTCGGACGCGAGTCAGCGAAAGGAACGCGAGGACTCAGGAAGGACACAAGGACGCACTCAGTCCCTGCGCGCTGACGAATGCTCGTTGGATCAAGCTGACTTTGAGCGACGAAGGTGGGAAAGTCCCAGTGATTTCAGGGTCCGACGAAGTGATCTGTATCGTTCGCGTCGATTCAGCTCGACTCCTCATCTTCGCCATTCCGGAACCCGCAAACTTACGCGAATAACAAAAGGGATCGCCGTGTAACGAGGGAACTTCGATGGCGTTGGGATTTGTACGGTCACTTCGTACCATGCTTTTCGACCCGTGAAGAGCCCTTTCTTGACGTTATGCCGCAGCTGCCTGAACCCACTCAGAACCACGTCAGCGCGATACGTGGTGTTGGAAGTGGGGATCGCGACAAACTTTCCAGACCATCCTGAAGGGTCATCCAGAGGTCCAGGGATGGGATGACCCGATGCAAGCGCGGCCATACGCAGGATGGTCCCTCCCGCCGCGACGGCTTTCGGGAGATACACGAGCGGGACGGATATCCGTTCGTTGACCTTGAGGAGACCTTTGCGGCCCAGAGTGACTTTGATAAAGTACCTGCCAGCCCATGTGAGTTTAATCACAGTAGAAAGAGAACGAAAAGGAGGACTCACTTGCAGCTCGCCCAATCGGCCCTCGCGGCGCCGCCTCCATCCGTCGTGAGCACGAACGACGGCGGCAGCCTCACCTTTCTCACGACGCCGGGCGCAGAGGTGCGGATCGTGACTCGTGAAGGAAGGTGAAGTCGGAACGGGAAGGTGAGTTTGCCTTGCAGTTTGGTTGGATCGGCGGATTCGTTGCCTTCTGGTGAGGTGGGGTTGTCGGCGCTCCAGAGTGTTGCGGCGTCTTCCCTGAGATGCGATGAGATGGTCAGGTCTATTCAATTGATGCATGAAGAACTTTGTAGCGACCATATCAGCACCTCCTCGTTGACGGGATGGCGCCCTGAGCCGTGAATCTAACAACCCGTTCCAGAGAACAACAATCAGCGCCCACGTTCTCCTCGCCCTTGAGCAACGGAGAGCACGCACCCTCATGACCATCGTCTGCACGACTCCCTTGATCCTAATCTTGACATGCGTGATCGTCTCTGAGCTCGGCAACGCGACTTTGAGCACTGCTCCATCCCGCCCCCAAGACAACGTGACCATCAGCTGTTGCCCTTTGCGCCAGCACGAACGCGACTCACCGCCCTCCAACCAAGTCTTGCCATCCGTCGGGCTGCCCTGAATGATGATGAACTGCTCGCCCGCCGCCGTGAGCTCCAGCCTGAGCTTGCCTGACCTGCTCTCGTATTTATGCAGCTTGGTCGGCAGCGGCGGCGCCCTGGGCGTGCGCGGAGCATACGCCGGCAACTCGTCCCCCGGCAGCAACGGCGAGCCCACGTCGTCGTTCACGTCGTCGGCGCCAGCTTCAGGATCCTCGATCGCCCACTCCTCGTCGCTCTCGTCCATCGGGAAGCGGGACGACGTCGGGACAGAGAGCGGCCTGAACCCTCTGGCAGCATTGCCGCCGTTCGCGGAGGAGCTGCCACCAGGGTTGGCAGCGGCGCCACTCAGGCTGTCGCGGCGGAACCTGGCGGTCGACTGGGGCTGGAGCGAGCCGAAGCGAAGCTGGCGGGTCTCTGAAGGCGAGTCGAACGACGATGGCGAGAAGGACGGCGTGTCGTAGCTCGGTGGTGCCGGGTGCGAGGCGAGCGACCTCGCGAGGCCGCTCTGAGGGATCGCGATGGGAGCAGAACTGGTCGACGTCGATGCTTCTGGCTCGTAGGTGTCCGACTTGGCGTCCACGTCTGCCATGGCGTTGATGACCAGAAGTATGTGTAGAAGACAGGAGAGAGCGACCTCGTGTTTTCTTTTTTCGAGCCGATCGGAATCTCTAGCCGCAGCGGTCAGGGCACCCGTGCATTTCCTGCTCGATCGTCTGGGGCGCCAGACCAGTGGTTCAATCACTGGAAATATGGAACGAAGCAGTGATATTTGCAGGAGCGAGATTTTTCTATGTGGAAAAGGCGTTTAACAGCAGGAAAATTGCAGGAGCTCTCTCCGCGTTCCTCTCTTTCGTGTCGTCGGGGCTTGGACGCCCGGCTTGGACGCCCGGCTTGGACGCGACATTTTCTCGCATTACCGTATCCAGCATTAATGGCTTGCCTCCAGTTCGACCACCACAACCTCCACTTCCCCTTCCTCCCCTTTCCCATCTCCAACGACCGCACTCCTCAAATCCCTAACCACGACCGTCGCCTCTCCCAACGCCCTCCCATCCGCCTCCCCACCATGCGAAAGCGACAAGCTCGTGCACGTCCCCATCGTCAGACACCCTGCTGCTACTCCTGATTGAATACCGGAGGAAGCGTCTTCCACGGCTAGGACTTTGGCAGCGTTGATTGGAGGACCGGGGAGGGAGGCGAGGGATTGGAGGCCTGGGTGGCGTGGAGGGGGTAGTGTGAGTGAGGGTGATGGAGAGGGGGAAGGGATGGGCAGACCTCGTAGGTATGGCTCTGGATGGGGTTTGCCGTGCGTGCATTGGTCCCCTGTGACGATGAATGGCGGCGTAGGGAGGCCGGCGAGCGCCATAGCTGACGTGGCGTAGGTCTTCGTTCCTACGATTTCCTCGTTACCCGCTTTAGCTCCCGCTACCGACTCCAACACCACCAGTCCATACGAAAAAGATTCACTCACCACTAGTGACAACACCCCACCTCACTCCCCTTTCCCCCAACTGTCCCAACAGTTCCCTTACCCCCGGCAAACACTTCATCCCCTCCCCACCCTCCTCCTCGCTCTTGCGCGCGTTCTCCAGAATTGTCCTCTCAATCTCCTCCGTCGCTCTCGTCAGCTCTTCCTGAGACAGAGAAGATCCAGGGACGGGAACGACCTGGTACCGCTTGACGACTTCGCTGATCTTTGTACCCTGTGAGCGTCGCGAGGGTGAGGAAGATCGGGGGAAGGGAGGGAGGAGGGGAGAGGAAGACGGACATTGTGTTGAGAGAAGAGCTGGCGGGGGTCAAGAGACTGAAGCTGGCACCAAGCGAGGAAAGTGGTCTTTACAGCAGGCTGGATTGGGGAGTTTCGTCAGCGGGGTTTCGTGTAGGAGTGGAGCGGTGGAGGGCTTACGGTAGAGTCCACGAGGGTTCCTGTGAGCGAAGCAAATACTATTTAGCTCGCAGCTTTGTGCATCTTATAAATGAGTGGACATACCATCGAGGTCTGTCGAGAAAGCACGTGGTGAGCGAGGGTGGGTCAGAGCACGAGGCACAGGAGGTTTGCTGAGCTCGAGCGCGGACGCACCAAAGAGGACGCCCTGCACTGTCAAAGTCGTAGGCATTTCTGAGTGTACTTGTTGACCGAAGCAGAATAAAGGGGAGAAAGAGAAAGAGACGGGGCAGCGCCGACCGAACCCAAAGCAGGCGCGCCAGTTAGCTCGGGGACCGAACTATGGACCGAGCGAGAGTCCGTCCGCGGTCATTGAACGGATCGTACGAGCAGAGCAAGGTGTGTAGAAGTAGTAGAGAGTGGTTGAGATCGTGCGAGGATGGTGAAGGTGTGGAGTAGCTGCCCCCCTCCTTCGTTTCCTCCGAAACAGGCGAGACGCGTCCCACTCGCACCCGACGCCGGACCTTCAGGAGTTGGCGCACGACAGATTCGACGGCGGTCCTCCAGCTGAGCTGAGCACCAAGTGTTGGGAATGGATGGGCGAGAGGTGATGGAGTTGGACGGCGGGTTCTAGGAGGAGCACGACGCGTTGCGGGGGTGGCGATGCGATGCCTGAGCTGGGCAGAGCGGTCTGGGGGCAACAGACGATGGGAGGGTCGAGGGTCGAGCATGACGATGAGATCAAAAGTAGTGTAATTCGTGCAGAGCAACAAGTGCGAACAGCAAGGCCAGGACGCGAGCGGCGCGCGAAAGGCTCGGCAAAGAAGGGAAACGGAAGAGGGGGTCAACTCTTCCTTGTGCTCCGACCCGTCCGCCGGTGCCGCCCTCACGCCAGCCGACAACTCTCATCAATCTCGACGCATCAAGTTATAGAGAGTTACGAACTCGGCAGCCAGCTCGCACCACCGCCTCCCGCCTGCCTCGCCGCCGTCGTCGGGCTCGCTCGCCTTCCTCCCCCATCCCAAAATCGTCCTTCGTCCCTCCCCTCCGTCCATCGTCCCACGGCGCTCACCTCGGCTCGAGCAGCGTCCACCGACAGAGTTGCATCAATTCTTGGCTCACCTCGCCACTCGTAACCCCACTCTACGCCCCCGCGCCCGCTCGCCGCCGCTCGAGCTCGACTCGATTCCGATCAGCAGCACAGCACCACCCGACCCTCTCAGTACACGAGTCGCACCCGCTCGCCTTCGCCTCGCCGTCGACCCACGTCTGAGTGATGAGCTACGTGACGAGGATCAAGCAGGAGGAGGGCACGACGAGCCAGCAGGGCGGGATCGGCAACTACCTGGGAGGAGCGGTGGGAGGCGGCGGCGGCGGCAGTGCAGCAGGCGCGCGCGCTGAGCCCACCGCCCTCGGCGAGCAGTGGACGAGCAGCGTCGGCGTCGACGACGACGTCCCGATGAGCGACATCAGAGGGGGCGACGACAGGTTCGACGGCCTCGTCGGGCTGAGCAAGGGGATCACGCCGTCGCGCCCTCGCATCCACACCTCGCCCCAGCCCATCTCGTCGGCCGCGTCGAGCAGCACGTCCGGCGCCGCCAACTTTGCCGCCCAGCTCGTCGAGTCACCCCCTCAGACGAGCACGGAGCACTTTGCGTCGACGAGCTCGAGGGCACTCGCGCCGCTCGAGATCCCGTTCCAGACGAGCCCGTCGTCGCTCGACGGCCCGTCGCTGAATTTGATCGAGCCGACGCCGTCGACGGCGCGACCGAGGGCCAAGGGCAAGGGCACGATGGACTTTGAGAGGGCGATGGAGCAGCTCGTTGGGGAGCAGCAGAGCCAGGAGGTGCGTCCATTCATTTCTTTCACTATATTTCTTGCGGGTGGGAGGGTGCGAGGGCAGGGCTCAGAGTGGCGAGGACAGGAGCGAGGCGGTGTTGGGGGGCGGTGCCGGGTCCTCGGAGGCGAGTGACAGGAGGTAGGACGGGGCATGCAGGACGCTGCAGAGACATTTGGGGGCCGAGTTGTAGCTGACCGCCCTTCCTTCGTTTGCCCTCCTCTCTCACCGCCCCCCTCCACTGCCACCACCACCGCCTCGCCGCTGCCTCGCCCCACCTTCCGTCCGGTCGACTTCGTGCGTCGCAGGCTGCTCGCGCCGAACAGCACCAGCACTCGGCGTATCAGCAGCAGCCATCCTACTTTGCTCTGTACCCTTCCCAGCCCGCCCAGCCCCTCGCGCCACCGCCGCACCAGCACCAGCAACACCCCCAGCCGATCATCGCGTTCCCGCCGATTGGCTACTACCCGCTCGTCGACACCTACTTCCCGTCGTACCAGCACACTCGCCCCATCCCGACCCGCCAACGCTCAAAGTCCGAAGCCGACATGACCTCGCCCATCACCTCCCTCCCGTCGCACCCCTTTCCCTCCTCTTCGGTCCACGCCGCCCCCTCCGCTGCTCCCCCCTCCTCCCACCTCGCCGTTCCAAACTCTCTCTCGCATGCTCACCCCAACGCACCTTCTCCGCCTGCCCTCTCGCCGCGCCCGTCTAGCGCGCTCAGCAACGCGAGCACCTCCGCGGACCCCTCGCACCACCTCCAGGCCTCGACGAGCAGCTACGACCCCGTCCGATGGCAGTCTCCCGCTCCCTCGCACGCCGGTGGATCGCCTGTGCCATCCAACGGCGACCCGTCGGACCACGAGCAGCAGCGCGGACTCCCGCTCCCAGACCGTCGTCGTCAGAGCCAGTCAGCATCGCGGAGTCGCGTCGGAGGAGCAGGCACACCAGGCTACGAGACGGGAATGTACCAGCCTTCTCTCGCTGCTGGAGCAGTCAGGCGCGCGAGGAGCAGCAGAGGGATCGGCGGCAGGCTCTCGGACGCCGGTAGCGACGAGTACTCCGCGCCATCACCAGCCCCGATTCCGGTGGCCGCTCCACCAGCGAAGAAGATGGGATTCGCACCACCACCACCAGCAGGATTCTCCTCGAGTGGTTATTACCCTGTGATGACTTTGGCGAGTGCGGCGGCGGCGGGAGTGCCGGGTGGTGTCGGGGGGAGAGGAGATGGGACGCTCGCGGCTGTCGCTCAGGCTCAGGCTCAGGCGCAGGCTCAGGCGCAAGCACAGGCTCAAGCTGCTCAAGCTCAAGCCCAGGCTCAGGCTCAAGCGCAAGCTCAAGCTCAAGCCCAGGCCCAGGCCCAGGCGACGCAAGCTCGAACGACGCCCTACGTGTACCACTCGCCGGAGGGGTCGCCAGAACCGGAAGCCTCCGCTTCGTTGAAAACGGAAGGACAGGGCTCGGAAGAGGCTACGGACGAGATGGCTGTGGAGAGCAAGACGACGCCGGCGACGATCGAGGCGGCGATGAGGAGGAGGAACCCGGGGACCGAGGCGAGATTCATCTGGTGCGTTCGCTACTTCTTTTCTCACCCTGAAAGCGGATGGAGTCTGAGGCTGGAGGATCTGACGTGTGTCTCTGCTCTCAGCGAGCTCTGCGGCGAGTCCTTCACGCGACGCTACAACCTCAAAGGCCACCAGCGCGCGCACCGCAACGAGAAGCCGTACAAGTGCTCGTACGACGGGTGCGAAAAGGCGTTCGCTCGCGCGCACGACTGCAAGAGGCACGAGCTGCTGCATCTCGGTGTGAGGAAGTACCACTGCGAGCCGTGTCAGAGGGATTTCGTGAGGCTCGACGCGTTGCAGAGGCATCGTGAGTCGCTCTCTCTTGATCTTGCTTCTAAGAGTGTTTGCGAGGACGCCGGGCGCAGGCTGGAGCTGACGTATTGGTATTGGTGGTAACAGATCGAAGCGAGGTTGGACAAGTGTGCGTCAATGCGTTGAGGGAGTCGGGATACGTGATTGGGTACGACACGACCGTCCAGGAGCCGTGATCCCCCACCAACCTCGCTTCGAATTCGTCCTTCACCCCTCCCTTTTTTATCCCTCTACTACCATTCCCTACTTGATTTACACGACCTCAGATCCCACTTTTCTATCGCTTGATTCCCCCCTTCTTTCGATTTTGCTTTATGCGGAGCACTCGACTTTACCTCTTTTTTAGTCTGTTATGTTACACCGGTGTGTGATTATTTACAAAGGGTCCGAAGAAGGCGATTTATGCAAATTGGTCGTTCCCGCTTCGACCAGCCCACCCCATCGCTGGTTTTGGTGAGAGGAAGCGACGACACCGCCTCGCTGCACCGTGTTCTGTCTGACTCGCACTATGGGAAGCAGAGCTTTCGTCTGAACACCTTCCTTGCTCTTCTTCATATCACTTCTTTTCAAGCTCCCTCTTCCTCGTTATCTGTCATCATGGCGCTCTTTTGGAAGGCGAACCCGTCCAGTACGCATTCCTATCGGGTGGTGTTGGCCATCTGCCCGTCGCTCACGACCTTTGTGTACCTCAGCCATCGCACACTGCCAATCTGCTGTTAATCAGCATGCAAGCGACGTCCGGTTCCTGTTCCCCAAGTCTGGCAAAGAGCTCTGGGCGAACTCGACAATCCTCAAGGACGCTTCGCCGTACTTCAAGACGCTCTTCGAGTCGGACTTCGAAGAAGCGACTCCAGCGCCACGAAGTAAGCCTCAAACAATCTCGAGTGATATCGGTGAACTCAGTGGATCGGTATTTGACGATTCAGATGAAGAGGACTTGCCGGCCACTCCCCATGTCGACGTGGACTGCTCTTCAAAGATCCACACCATCACCATCACGGACCACGAGTTCCGAACGTACTATGCTGTGCTCATCTATATTCTTACAAGAGACATCCAGTTCTCTCCTTTGTCGTGAAGCACGATCACCAGCACTAGCGCAACCGCTCCTCCCTCCGCTTCACCGAAATCCGTCTTCCGCCTCGCCCATTTCCTGGGACTCACGGTGCTGCAGCAACTCGCCTTGAACTCCTTCAAGTTGCAGCTCACAGTTAAAAATGTCGGAACTGAGCTCTTCAGTGAAGTCAGTCGCACCTACTCAGAAATCCAAAGAAGCGCTTTGAACTTTGCGGTCGCAAACTGGGAACAAGTCAAGGAGACACCGGTGTTGAAGGAGTTGGAGCATACGGAACTGTCGTCAAGTCTGACTGCCATCAAGCTTGCGAGGAGGTTGAGTGGACATGCTTCGTCTCAAGCTGCTATACCTTCTAAACTCTGTACTCCCTGTGGCATGACCAGACGGTATGCGGGTCTCTATTGTTCTTGGTGTGGTAGGCGGTTTTAGACCGTGTAAAAAACTTGAGCTTGAACCTTTGCTATGTCACCCAGTTCCGTTGGGTCAACGTGAACGGCCGTTGACTTTTTGTCGTTATTCTATGGCGTGAAATCCCGAAGTTACGTTTTAACTGCTGCCACTTGAGAGAAGAGCCCGTATGACACGTCAGATGAGGTGATTCGTGTAGAAAGGTGGGACGCCCTTGAGTCTCTTTGACTGAATGCAGCATGTGATGAATGAACCTTCATAGTCAGAACAGCTTTACCATCTCCTGTATCTGTTCTCCCTCAAACACCGTACGTGGAAGATACATCCTCCCTTGCGGGGGCTTGAGCCCGTACTTGTTCCTCATCTCGCCCACACCCAATGACTCCTCAAGCTTCCACAGCTCCTTGACCTCGTAGCCAAATTTTGACACCTTCTTCCCAGCATCAAAGTCGTCGTTGCCAACTCCTGACGATTCAATGACCTCTCCAGGGACCTTCGCTCGACTGCAGGTGCAAACGTGTCTGATGAGAGAGCACCACTGGCGTAAGCAGCCTTTTCAAAAAGACTCAAGAGTGGGTGACTCACGTGATAGCCGACACCGGAGCAGTCTGATAGAACCATAGCCGCTCGACCGTCTCCTTCAAGCGGTACTTTCGGAACTCGTGGTTCTTCTTCCGGCTGGCGATGAGATCCATGAACTCTGGCTTGATGCACAAGAGGACATCTGTCTCCAGCTTCTCCGTGTTGGCTGCTGAGCAAAAGTGCCGCTTCAGTCTCTAGAACACGAGAAACAAAAAACGAGCTTCGACAGGAGCGCGGGACGGACCGGCCGTTGGACGAGAGGACTTTGATCCTGATGTTCGCTTGGGGCGGGTGGCACGTTGGCGAGGCATGGAGGCAAGATTGTACTTCTTTGTGCTCAATGGAAGGTGATAGTGAGAGACGAAGGGCAGAGGCAGCAGCACCAACGACGCTCCTTTCGAGTCGGAGGCACGTGCGGGAGTCCGAGCACTGCCTCGTGGCCCTGCCGCCTGGCTCGAAAAAAGGGAGCACGAGGGTAGCAGCATTTTAATGAGAGTGGTGACAAATCTGAATGGCCTTTCCTAGCTGAGACTGCAGCCGCTAGAGCCCTGCTTCTCCTTCTCCGCCCTCTCAAACACCCCCTCCCAGTACTCCACCGAATACGACCTAAACAACCTCCTTGGGTTCTCAACCCACCTCCCAACCTCCTCATGAGCAACCATCGGATCCTTACCTAGCTCTATCATCCTCTTCACAGACAGGACGTAGTCGAGCCCTTGGTCCTCAAGGTACTTGTACGCGCCTTGTTTGACGTAGAGCGACTTGCTGAGCTTGGAGCCGGCCCAGTCGACGACGAGAGGCGCGTAGATGATCACTGGCGGCCTTTCCACCTGTAGCCAATGGTTTTTGAGCGCTGCTACTGGAAAGTGGGGGTGAGAGGAACGAGCGTACCCTCTCAACGTCCCCATCAAACCCCGCCAACCTCGCCCAAGGCCTCAACATCAACTGCTCCTGATACGCGCCCGCATAATCCGATCCCGTAACCTTCACATGCACGACCCCATCCTTTGCTTCCGAAGCATAAGCCACCGAGCGCACGAGGTTCCTCAAGGGCGTGTTGAACTCCACCTTCGCCACGTCAGCCGGGTCGTGGAGGTCAACCTCGTGCGGTCCATGATGCGGACACGAGAAGTGAATCTTCCCTCGTTCTGCGTCGTAGACGTTGTTTAGCCCTGCTTTGTCGGCCCACCCGCACCCTTCGTGCGGGCACGCAGCCCTCAACCCCAATCTCTTCGTCTCGGGCGCGAGCTGTTCCCCGAACCACGTTGCGTCGTCCACCACCTTCCTCAAGATCGCAGGCATGGCGGGGTGCCGCCCCAGATCCTCCTGGTTTGTCTTCCCCCACTCTACCCCCGCTTCCCTAGCAAACTTCTCCATAACCAGATCGTAGTCCGGGAGGAAGCGCTCCATCCCCCTCGTGAACCTCTGGCTCCTTTGGTACCCCTTCACTCCAGTCTCCCCATTATCCGGCGCAGTGTCCACCAAATCCAACTGCACTTCTACCTCCAATCCGGGTGATAACTCCTTGAACCCCTTCGCGACGTGACACGCCAAGCTGAAAGCGACGAGCGTGCCAATGTGCGGCGAGTTGTTGGGCTGAGCGCCGACGTGTACGACGAGGCGGGTGGGAGGTGGATGAGGAGACGTGGAGAGCGCGAGTTTGAGGTTGTGTTCGAGAAAGTTCTTTTTAAAATAGTAGCTGCCTGCGCCGAGTGGGTCGTGGACTTGGCCGTCGTGGCGTTTGGGACGCTGGAGGGGATGGAGCGCGAGGAGCGTCGGGAGCGGGAACGAAGGTTTGCGAATGGAAGGGGGAGTGGGAGGACGAAGAGGTTGAGGAACCGGCGCAGGAGTTCCAGCGTTTGAGGTGCTGGTGGATGTAGTGGCTACTCTGAGGAGAGCTCGAGTGGTGTCCGGACGCCTTCAGGATGTCCAGGAAGTTAGCCGAGCGCCGCGTCGACTGGACGATGAATACCAGACGCACCTCAGAGGCCCTGATGGCTCTACTTGCAACGCACGGAGGATGTAGCGGTACATGGAGTGGAAGGTAGAGCGAAGAAGAGACGAGAAACATCATCGGCATGTCAATGTAAACAGTGCCCAAGCTCCGCGCGCGCCTGAGCACTCGACCTCATGGTGATCTGAGCGTCGTCCCCGAGCTTCCGGCTGCCGGGTCAAGCACAGATCATCGTCGATGGTGAGCACGAGATCGAAGGAGTAACGAGGGTAATCAATGCAATTCTCGCGAAAGGTAGAATAGAAAGCGACGAGGAAATACGAAGAAAGCAAAGCGAGTATGTCGTCCGCACGAAGGACTTCAGTCGGAGTCTGAATCAAAGCCCTCATCGTCCTTCCTCTTGACGATACCGGCTCTTCCCCTGTCTCCGCCCTGTACACTATCATCAGTCAAGCTCCTCGCACACAGGTTGGCAAAGAGCGAAACACGTGGACTGACATAACCTTTCATCCCCGGCTTGATGGTCGCGCTGGCAGGAAGCTTGGTCAGGAAAGAATAGGATGTACGAGAAAACACGACTACATACCGATGAGAGACTGTTTACCAGGAAAGCTTGTCAGCCTCGACCCCTCGCCCATTCCAGAACCACACTCACCACCAGGAATGACCGGACCAGACGGCGCCTCGACGAGCTCCTTCCTCTTGCTCCCGTCCGTGATTGCCGCCGTCGCCTTCTCGAGCAGCACTTTCTTCCTCTCGTTCTGCGCCGCGAGCTTGGAGTTGTCCGTCTCGAGCTCCGCGATCTTACGCTTGGCGTGCGACGCTTCTTCCGCGGCTTGTTGCGAGACGAGAGCTTTTGGGATGATCTGGTAGAGAAAGTTCAGTGTCACGAGCAATGGTGATGATAAGAATTAGTGGGTATGAGGGGCATGAGGAGCGAGGACGCACGGCAGCGAGTACGGAGAGGAGCGAGAGCGGCGCCTCGTCGCACGGGAAGAGTTCGACCGGGACGCTCAAACTTGACGTGATCTTGTACGAAAGCTTCCAATCCATTCTATCAGCACTTCTAGCACCATTCCAGTCTGTTGAACGCGCTCACCTGCAGGCCGTTGACTGATCCGTCGCGCTCGTCGTACCCCTTGACGTTCAGCTCTCCAGCCAGCCACGCCTCCCTCATCCTCTCAACAAGCTTAACACCAGTCACTGCACTTCCCTCAGCCTGTACCACACCATCCAGACGCGCGTCAGCTCCCCTCCCTCCCTTTCGTCCAGCGTACAGGAGCACGAGAGACGCACATGAACGAGGCCATCGACGTCCTCGACGCCCAGCTTCGACTGCCACCACTGCTCCTTGCCTCCCTTCCTCCTCTTAGCACCAACAGCAACGACCCACTGCACCTCGCCTTCCTTCGCCTTGCCTTTGCCCTCGCCAGACGACGACGCACGCTCGAGGAACGAGAAGGCGACGAGCGGTTGCGCGAGCGACGGGTGCGACGACGGGAAGATGACCTGTCGCAGGTCGTGCAACTTTTTCAGAGTGTCTTGCGTGATCTTCGTGCTCATTTTTCTTGGTGCTGGAAGCGATGGGCGCGGGTGGTTGGGGGTCAAGGGCAGAGGCGCGCGCGGGGCCGCCACTCTCATGACCAAAGCCTCGGACTTGGACCCGCGAGACGTTGGGCTCCGACCACGACCACGACCGTCGCTCCGCTTCCTCGCACAACGACCACGATTTTTACATCTAGAAAGCTTCTTAGACATAGCAGAAGCACCGCCAGCGCCGTCCGGGCTGCCAGGGTCATCCACATAATCGCGAGGTTGCTCAGGCTTGACCTCCGACGCACAACTCGCATCACTCGCGATGGCAGCACCGAGAGATCTGACTATATATTACTTGAATGCTGAGCTTCAGGACGACATAAGTTTCGACAACGGTCCCCACTTCGCCGAGGTCTCGCCCCCGTTCCCCGCCATCCCTGAGGCAGCGTACGCTCACCCCGCCGTCATCTCGGCACAGGATGCTCCACAAGTCTGCCAGCTAGTTGAGCAGTACTCAAATATCAAAATGCTGCCGCCTCACATCTCCGACGAGCTTGACCTTGTCGCCGCGAGAATCTCGGTCGAGCGATACATCAACGAGCATCTCCCTATCCTCCGCCTCACAATCTTTGCTCCAGCAATCGCCTACGCCGTCGGAATAATCGGGATAACAGACACTGATCTTCTATACCACGTCAGCAGCAATAAGGACTTGCACTCAGCCCTTGTGTGGGACCTTTTCGTGGAACGTCGGTATCACCTGGACGCAGAGCAGTGCCGCCAAGTGCAGGTGTTGATGACGCTCTGTGCGGCACTGAGTCGGGGGAAGCGTAAGCTAGATACACTCCTTATATAGCTCGATCTAATCACAACTTGTTTTAGTCGGATGGGCCGCCTTCGCGACAGCACTGGAGGAACTCGAGGCCAGCTCATCGACCAAGGCCGCCCCTTCGCCGTACGAGGATTATCGTCCTCTCTGGAAGAGATTACTGTTCCGTACGTTTTTTTTTCATCCGAGCGCTGTTGTTGTTGTGTCCTTTATCATGCAGGCCTTGCTCTTCAGGTCGTCCGGATCTCAATACGGCAGTCCATGACGGCGGTCCACAGTTCCCCCTAACGACAAGTTATCACCATCCTCATCAGTACACCAGGGGAGATGTGCCTGAAAGTTCTATTTGAGCTGCGCGTGTCTTTGTCCGGTCAAAGTGAGTGTACTTGTGGAGCGGGGGTAGTTGTCATTTTTAGTGGGCCATGATTGTTGTCCGTCGCTCGTCAAACTGCACTTCTGGAGGCGGAGTCTGCTCGGTAGACATAATTATAATGACAGCGTATAGCCTTCCAACAGTACTTAGAGCTTCATATATCCTCATTCACTTCTTGACCTCGAGCACACCGACGCGCTGGTGTCTGAGCCGGCCGCGCAACTCCTGGTTGTCGACCATGTACTTGGCAAGCGTCTCGAACGTGACCGTCTAAACAAAGCGCAACATCCAGTCAGCCCATGTAAAACACTACACAAAGAAAAGAGCGAGATACCTGGGACATCCAGTTCCAGGCGACGTTGACGAAATACCCTGTTTCCCGTGACGTGGCACGTGTCCTTTAGCATTCCGCCTTGGAGCATCAAGTCGAACTGGACTGACCGAGCGGAAGGAACTTGGTGAAGAAGAAAGGAGCTTGGTACTCTGGCATCACCCCAATAGACTCAGAGATCGTGTTGGTCCTCGGCTGTGAACAGGAAGTCCAACCACGTGTCAGTGGGTGGATGGTTCTTTTGAGCCTCTTGGCAAAGGAGATCATAGACGGACCTTGCCCTTGCTGATGGCAGCAGGGCACATGATACTCCAATCAACGTCCTGGGCTTCAGCTTCGAGGAATTCTGAGCGTCGAAGGCGAGGGTCAGCCCCCTGCGACGACGATAAGCAACAAAGTGGCTGGCTGGACTCACCGATGGTCGCAGGGTACTCGGGGTAGAACGTGAAAGGGAACCTGTAGACATGTCGTTCATTAGAGAAGACGTCGGTTAGAAAAACGGCCAACTTACAATTCACTCGCATACTTGTACTTCGTCCCCGGCACAGTCAGCACCGCGCTGCCGGCCATAATCCACACCTTCAACCTCCTCCCGTCCACCCTCTGGACCTCCTTCACAGCCCCAATAACAGCCTTCGCAATCTGCTCGTACCCACTCCTATGTCCTCTCATGTCCCCCATCGGCGCCGCGAGGATGACCCCCGTAACACGCTTCAAGCCCTCCCGGAGGACTTGAGGGTCCGTAGCGTCCCCCGCGATCACGGTCGTGAGTCGGTTCGAGGCGAGTGCTGGGTCCAACTTGGAGGGAGTTCTGACAATCACGTTGGTGGGAATGTTTTTGGAGATGGCGTAGGCGTGACAGGCGCTGCCGACTTGACCTGGTGGAGGTGGGTGGAGGAGGCTTGTGCGTGAGCCTGTGTGGTGCGGTGCGAGCGACGGAAGGGGACGAACCAGCAGCTCCAATGACGAGGATGCGAGTAGAAAGTGACATTCTTGTGGATGATGGAAGTGGTAGTGAGAAAGTAGAGAGCAAAGGAACGAGGAAGGAGCACAACTCCGGACTATAAACACAAGCTTCGGAGTACGCGCGCGCGTCAGAATTCCCCGAATCGGAGCGAAAGCGCCGGGTCAGTCAGCCTCCCCTGAGCATCCAGTCCGAGTGTGGAGGTGTAGCGGGCCACTGTGGTGATAAATAAGCTACGAGCATGTAGAGTCAGCTCGGATCCAGAGTGCCGGCGCTACAGCTTGCTCCGAAGTGACGAGGTCCATCTCCGAAGCGACGAGAAAACGCGCCCCCGCCTTATGGACAAAGACACTGACGTGGCTGTTGTGTCTCGCAAAGGGGTGGTGCAAGAAGGGTTTACTTTCCATCGGAAAGCACGGCATTCTGCTTGACTCTAACCTTGTCTCTTCTCACACCTGCCGACACTTCTGCCGCTCTCACTTCCCCTTCCCACTCGGACCCCACCAGACCATCAAGTTCTCCCCTCCCTCACTCACGCCCACGACTTCGAATCCAAGCTTTCTATACAGAATTTCTCCCGCTGGAGAAGCTTCGAGGAAGCAAGCGTCGCCCGAGTTGGTCGCGACGAGCTTGTCGAGCATGTGGTTCATGAGGAGACGGCCGATCCCGCGCTTCTGGTACTCGGGCAGGACGTAGAGCGGTCCGAGGTACCTGGATGTCACAGAATACATAGAAAATCAGGGTCTCCGATCTGAGAAGGAAAGAGAACCGCAGAACCCACCAGTGCGGCCTCCCCTCCATGACCTTCGCCCTCGCCTCGTCCCTCGACTTCCACTCGTTCTCCCATTTTTCTCCATCGATTCCGACCCACATTTCTGGATCGTCCTCTGCGACCCTCCTAGTCCTGTTGAATACTGGAACCCCTTTACTAGGGTCGCTGTACTGCCACACAGTCACTATCATTCGCCATCCAAACAAGTAACCACGTCAGCTCTTCCTTCGTGCCCTGCCCAGGTTCCTCGAATTGTCACTCAAAAGCAACCTTAGACAAACAAAACGCACCACCAGCAAACTTCCCTCCCACAGTCGCTTTCACACAAACGCATTCATCGCTCCGCACGAGCTTGACCATGCGCTCCACCGCTAGTCGAGCTCGAACAGCAGGCGGAGGCCGGCTCTCGACAGGCTCAAGCTTGTCCCAGATCTTGAAGGCTGCGTGAAGGCCGTCGACCTGGGTGACAAAGGGTTGTGGTGAGCTCTGGGAAACGAGGGAGGAAGGTGTGGTGTGAGTACGAGCGGATGGACGTACGTAATCTGGCAGGTCCGCCAGCTCAAGAGCCGAGATGGCAATCTCAGAGTTGGTGGAAGTGGTCATGACTGAGGTGTCGCAAACGGAGGTATGTGTAGAAGAAGAAAGAGTCGTGAAAGGACGCGCGCGCCGCTCGCTGACCGATCGGAGCGAGCCGCCGCCGCCCGCGTGGTTCATGTGACGGACTCCGTGGACTTGGCCATGAGTAGTCTTTGTACGAAGTGACGGTGAACATGATTTCCCAACACAGAGTATACGGAAAGAAGACCCTCTGGACGTGTGGTGAGAGACGTGCTCCTAAATTGAGCCGTTCAGCACGAGTCGTAAAAGGCACGTGTACTGTCTTTCCAGCTTGACGATCGGCCCACAGTGGCACAGGCGGTTCAAAACAAAAACAGTATGCGTACGACAGGGTAGTATGACAATGCTATGGATATACCACTTCTTTTTTCCACGACTCGTTAGATCTCCACCACCGCTCTCACCGGTTGTCTGGAGCTCCAAAGTCGAGCACCACGAACCTCGGGTCATCCTTCCCCTCTTCGACCTTTGGATCCAAACCGACCGCCCGTGACCCCCTCACACTTCTCGGCAAGTCATCCTCCAGCGCCAGCTCCGACATCGTCACCCGACTGTCGTAACACCAACCCTCGTCAGCTGCTAGGCTCCTGGGGATAGCGCACACGTGGTGAAGTAAGGGGAAGTTGGACTCACTCTTGGTGGATGCGGATTCCTGACAGGACGGGACTTGTCACCATCTGCCGTGAAGGTCTGTTGTCCATAGTCTCACGGATTCCTCTTCTTGCGCCAAGAGTGACGAGCAACGAAAGGGTGTAGAGCGGCGACAGTAGCGGGGTGAAGGCAAAGACGATGTTGAGGAGCCTGAGTTTATGTGATGGGAAGGTTGCTGAATAGAAGAAAAAGTCAATCGTTCTCAGCTTCAAAGCTTCTTCAGATACCAAGAAAGAAGAGAGTGGAAGGACATGCCGGCACAAGCGGCTCCGACACTCGCCACCACCGCTGTAAAACATGCCGTTTCCGCCGCCAACGAGATTATTCTGAGCGAACTGAAGGGTCAACCCGACCGCTCCTGACCTTTGAACAGGAAGACCACGCACCTTCGGATGACCTGATCTGTCTTATGATTGAAACCACGAATCTTGCCCCTCAGCGCAACAAAGAGTGCGACCGAAATCCCAACGTCCACCACCGCAGAAAACCACAGCCAGAACACTGTCGAAATCATCAGTTTCATTCATCAGGCACGCGGAGACGTAACTCACTCAACGTCAAGTTGATGGGAAGGGGGTTGTCGTCGGACAATCCGTTGACCACGCCCATTCCGTAGAAAGCGAAGTGGATCGTGATCACAAGAGAGCAGATCCAGGCGCATGCCGCCATGAATAGCAGTGGGCTGATGGCGAGAATCTTGGCCAGTCTACTCGTACCGAAGAGCTGACGCATTAGACAAAATCAGTGATCCGCCGAGCCTTCAGTTCTGAAAGCCACGTACGCGGTAACACCGGTGGATGAGTGTGAGTTGGACTATGAGTGCTACAGTCCCTGACAGCACTGGAGCAATACAGTCTATTGCTGGTTTGCCCAACAGCATCGTCTCGACGTCGCGGGCCTGCCAAACCGCGTACCTGATCACACGAGGCTGGTGAGCTCCCCGCGTCGCCCAAACATTCGACAAAGAACGAGCCGACTCACGTCATGGCTTGCATGAATGCTTCCAGTGTCGACAACATCGTCAACGACACCACCACCCACACCAGGACCTGCGAGCACCGTTCCCTGCGAGATCAGCTACCCCGCCTCCACACGCGATTCAAGGTGTGGCGCACCTTGAGTCTCAGCGGGTCCTTCGCGTACGTCGGAGTAGCGAGGTAGCTCCAAAAGCTCATCACCATCAGTCCTGTCAAGAACTGGTGCATCATCCACCCCTGCATGGTCCCGTTCGAAGCGAGTTAGTGAGCCTCTCCCGCGTCGGAACCGGAAAAAACTTGGCGCTCACGGCGAACGGTGGACCCAGGAGCGCGATCGTGATGGCCTGACCGGCCATGGGCTGACCCGTCAGGGTGTTGTAGGCGTCAAGGTCCCCTAGACCCATTCCTATGAACTTTCAACAGACAGAATCGAACCGTGTAAAGAGTGGGAGTAGAGAGGCTCGCCCCCCTCTCGCGCCTGACCGTAAAGCCAAGGCTCCGAAAGCCGAAAAGAATCGCAGGGATGTTGGAGGTTCCAGTTGTCTATTAAGACCTTACGACATGTCTCGCGTGGGCGAGATATTCTCGTGAGGCGGGCGGTCTGGAGCCCTCCGGGACCCACGAAAGAGGAAGGTGTCGAAATCCGAGGGCGAGAGGGACCTTGACCAGGCCTTCGACCTGACAAATCTGTGAGGAGTTTGAATTGCTGGTAACTGAAGGGTAGATCTATGCTTTCCAGACGGGAAAGCCCTTCGGCCGCGTTCAAATGCATACGTGGCCTGTCTGCGCACTGACTCTCGGCGCCTTTAGAGTGGATCGATCTCTCTCACTCCCTTTTGGAAAATGGTGCTAAAAGTACAATTGTCACCAAGATTCTCATCCACCATACGGTCCCATTTTCTCGCTAAGAAGACCCTTTCCATTCCTCTTCCCCGCCAAGACCAGCGTCGCGGGATTGACGATCAGCGTCTTCTTAGCAAGAACACTCCCAGGGACCTGCACAATCGCCTGCACCTGGCTCTCCCGGCAGCTAAAGCAAACAGTACCGCTCGCAATGCCGTTCCCCTTTTGAGACACGCTGGCGCTGAGAGGGTGGTACTCCTCGAATAGCTTGAGCAGTCGCCGCGCGCTCGTGTTCTCCGGGAGGTTGGTGACGAACGTGTCGGTGGAAGAGGTCGACAGGCGTTTTTTTGTGGGAGGAGGAAGCTGCACCGAGTGAAGGAGGGATGTCGGGGTGTGAGTGCTGCTCCGTCACGGACACGTAAGCGGAAAAGGTAGCTCACTTCAGGCTCCAGTGGAGGGAAGCTCCAAGGAATGACGGCACGACCTTTTTTCTCTTTCAAGGAACACAATAGGTCCAAGACGAGGTCTTCGAAAGAGTCGTAGATTGTTGAATAAGGAGGATGAGGTGCGAGAAGGGGTCCTTGGAGGACGGCGACGAAGTGGTCTTGCGAAGGCTGAACGAGGCGCAGAGCGAGGAAGAGGAAAGCATGAGCCTCTGACCCACTCTAACCACGATCAGGCTTCGGCTTACGAGTTCGACGTGACCATTTTCAACGACTTGGGCGATGAGGCCGTCGAGGGGGAGGAAGTAGCCTAAAGTAGGGTGAAACGACTTGTACCTCCTGCGAAAGCCAGATGGTAAGCCTCTGGACCAAAACATTAAACAGAGGCATTACCTCTCGGAGTTCATATTGGGAGAAAGGTAGTCCATCGAGATGACATGAAGATGCACGCGCCTGATCGCCTCAACCACGTCAGCCCTCGTCTCAGTGCCACGAAAGACGACTCTACTCACAGCATGCTCCCTCTGGGATGAAACCCGAGGCTCACTTCCCATTCAAAGCCGTGCTCTTCTCGCATTCTCTTCTTGATGAGTTCCTTGTAGGCGTGAGGTAGATTAGCTGCTGTTCGCCCGACGCAGAGCTTTGTTGCCTTGGGAGCGATGCACACACCTTAGCCGCGTTGCCGGCTTTTTCGAGATCGAACAGCACATCTTCTGCCGAATCAGACCCCAGAAGCGAGCGCAAGTCACTCAAATCCCTCCGCGAGCTCAGCAGCCGCCCGTCGCGATCGTAGCGATCTCGTGCTGTGACAACCAGACTCAGCGCTACCAAATAGCCATGATGGCACGAGAAACTCACGGATGACGAGATAGTGATACATTGCTTTCCTGCACGCATCCTTGACCGTGATCCTGCACCCAAGCCCTGATCAGCCCCCACACGTCGCACAGTACGATTCGTGCCCTCTACTCACGTTCGCTCATCAAACGCCACGACGTCCTGCCAAAACGGCTGCACCAGTCCGACCGGAAGCTCAGTCGCAAAGTCAAAGCCTTTGACTCTGCCGTAATGCTCAAATTTGTGGAACTTGGGGTTCCCGAGCAGTTCTGGCGTGGTGGGGGGCGAGGGCGATGCGGAAGGGTGGGACGAGGAGGACGAGGAGTCGCTCGAGAGTCGTGGAAGGGGCGAGGGCAAGCCGAATCGTGAGAAAATGTTTGGTGATGAGAGTTTGTAGGGCATTTTCGAGGAAGTGGTAGGAAGAGAAGAGTCAGTTGAGCACCGAGGGCAAGGAAGCGTTTCAGCCGGTGGTCATCTCGCTTTCGAAGTGGGGCAACGACACGTGCTGGGAAATAAAGGCAGCTTTCATGAAGCATGCATAATAATTGTACCAAGAGTGAGTTGCTTGACGGTCTCGGAAGCGCATCATCGATCAATTCGTCCAGCCACGTGGTCCTCTCAGGGTCCTCCCCTTCCTCACCCGTCCTGCACCCATAGAAATTACGTAGTCGCCATTGACCACCCTTCTCCCATTCTCATCTACGGAGTCAACATGACCAACACGACTGCAATCCACCCATCCGCGCCGACCATGCAAGACCCCAACCACCCCAACTCCGTCTCGAGCGGGATCGCGATCCCGTGAATCAGTGGCCGAGCGAGAGGCGTCCTATTCGGCGGGAAGAAGAGAGGGACGACTGTAGTGAGGTAGGAGAGGAGAGTTGATGTCCGACCTGTGTGGGAGAAATGGGTTGAGTAAAAGAAGCAGAGGGTTAGGAAAAGGACACGAGGCGAACCTTCAATAACAGGGGCAACGACGCCTTGCTGAACTGGTGCGCCTTCAGGGAGGTACACTCTCATCGGTACGCTTCGCATTGCATTAGCTTCTGGTAGTCGGCCGTCGGAGGGCATGCTGGAGCCTCCCGAGTTGGGAGTAGGCGAGCGAGTGTTGGATGGTGAGGCGGTGAGGGATGCGGAAGGAAGGGGGACAAGCTTGGACGCGACGGCCCAGAACTTCTCGTAATCGTCTGAGAACGTTTGAAGAAAGGGTCAGCTACTGGGATAGTGGGGAATGTGCAGGAGGTGACCGATGGACGACAACGTACTCTGCACGACGCCCTCCCACAGGTTGTCCTGCTGCTCTTTCCGCAGATTCGTGACCCTCTTTACGCTACCCCATCTCACAAAGTCTGCTTCCTATGATTGAGAAGATGCCAAGGTATAATGTCAGCTCTGCAGCCTCAAACGCGTCGCCTCCGCACCCAAACAGTGGCGCCACGTCGCCCTCCACGACCTTATCCGCACCTAGTAGCTCCGCAGTAGATCCTGACTTACTTTTAGCATGTTCATGAACCCTCCTCTACAGGTCTCGACACTCGAGTTGAGCAGCAACGCGTCTGTCGGCGGGTCCTTGAGGTGCAGCGTGAGCTCAAACATCTGGGGCCGGTCCGGCAGCGGCGGTTCTGTTGCTGATGCGGATGGAGGGGGAGAGAAGTACGAAGCGAGTGATGCTGGCGGTGGTGGAGATGAAAAGTGGGCGTGAGCGGTGTGATAGTCGAAGAGGAGGCCGATGGGCCAGTGCCTGCAACACGCGAGGTGTCAGCGCGGGGGAGTACGACGAACGATAGAGGGACACGACGCACCATTTGAGCGGCACGCCTTTGTAGTCGAACCAGAGCTGGTCTTCCGCCACGACTTCGTCTGATACGAGCGGGAGGTAGAGCGACTTGATCTGTGCGACGAGGAGCGGGAGGTAGGCGATCCGGGGTGCTTGGAGGTAGAACGTCCCCGACGACGACGACGCCGCTGTCGACCCGCCGGCCACCGTGATCGCCAGTGTGACCTGTCCGTGGAACACAAGTGATCGCAGCTGGGCGACGACGGCCGACGAGGTCGACGGTGCCGGTGTTGGTGTTGACGGCCCAGGAGCGGACGACGACGGCGGCGCGAGCTGGGGTGAGCCTGGGGGTTTCGGTCGAGGTCGTGATAGAATCGTGGACCTCTCCAAGAGTGTCGACATTATGTGACGGAAAAGTATAGATAGAAGTGGGAAGGGGAGGAAGAGGAGCGAGCTCGGGCGGGCAATCAACAACGCTCAGCTTGGGCCTCAAGGCCCTCGAGCTCGCGGCCGACGCTTCCCTTCTCTTCCTCTGTCCACCTCGTCCCACAACTCGCATCAATGTTTGTATCAAGGGTGCTACAGCGTCAACACGTCTCTATTAAATCACAACTCGCATCGCCGCCGGCAGGGACGACGACGATCAACGCGTGGGTCCGCAACGCTCGCAAGCAAAAGAAGCTGGCGTTCGCGCATGTCGACGACGGGAGCACGCTCGAGGGACTGCAGGCTGTCATTCCGACAGAAAGTATAGATGTTAGGTGAGCTCGTCTCGGCTCAGTGGACAGGGGTTGCGGTCGGGAGGGCACGCTGACGCCCCGCCTACTTGATTCATCTCCGAAGCGCGCTCACGCCCGGGTGCAGCGTCTCGATGACGGGGAGAATAGTCGACAGTCCGGCAAAAGGGCAAGCGAAAGAGTTCAAAGCCGAGTCTTTAGATGTGTTGGGCACCAGTAACGTCGAGGTGCGTCCAAGTCTTCCTCCTCCTAACAAGGCTGGTTGTTTACCTCCGAGACTGTGGGCTTCTAGCTGTATCCCGTACAACACGGAAAAGATCCTCTTCCACTACCGTTCACTCGCAAACACGCTCACCTCCGACCACGAGCTCCCATCACGGCCGCCATGCTCAGATTGAGAAGCGAAATGTCGTTCGCCGCGTCTTCTCATTTCCGGGTACGCTGAGCCGTGCCGACCGCCTCGTAAAATAACGGAAGCTCACAATCGATTACCCTTCCAGGAACAAGGATTCGTCAACGTTCAAACCCCCATCATCACCACTAGCGACTGCGAAGGCGCCGGCGAAGTCTTCAAAGTCGTCGACCCCGCCACGTCACGACCACCTCTGAACCCCTCCTCTTCCACACCCCCTGCCCCTCCACCACCACCCGAACCATCACGCTACCTCACAGTCTCCTCCCAGCTCCACCTCGAAGCACTCGCCCAATCCCTCTCCAAAGTCTTCACCCTCTCGCCCGCTTTCCGCGCCGAGAACAGCGACACAGCACGACACTTGCAAGAGTTCTGGATGCTCGAAGCGGAGGTCGCATTCCTGCCTGAAAGCACAACGGAGGGAATGAAGGAGGTCATGGACGTTGCGGAGGACCTCATCAAGAGCATCGCTCGGGCATTCCATGCGTCCCCCGATTCCGCCATCTTCTACCGCGACAACCCAGTCCTCGAAGCGCAGAACGCCGCACTCGCCACCGCCGATGCCTCTCCTTTCATTCGAATTACCTACGACGAGGCGATCGACCTTCTGTCG
Source organism: Pseudohyphozyma bogoriensis (assembly GCA_024364755.1). Lineage (NCBI taxonomy): Eukaryota > Fungi > Basidiomycota > Microbotryomycetes > Chrysozymaceae > Pseudohyphozyma > Pseudohyphozyma bogoriensis. The sequence continues at coordinate 94,091 of JALBUQ010000059.1, forward strand.
ACGCACGCCGACTCTCACCCCGACGCGTTCTCGTTCAAGCCCGAGTGGGGAGCGTCGCTCAAGACGGAGCACGAGCGCTGGCTCGCCGATTCAAAGTTCCAGGCCCCGGTCTTTGTGACCGACTACCCCTCCGACCAGAAACCTTGGTACATGCTCCCCAACGAATCCTCGTCTCCAACATCAGACGTACGACAAACCGTAGCCTGTTTCGACCTCCTCGTTCCCCGCGTGGGCGAGCTGATTGGCGGGTCACTCCGTGAGCACCGGAGGAAGGAGTTGGTCTCGGCGATGGAGAAGAATGGAGTGAAGCCGGAGGAGTACGAGTGGTACCTCGACTTGCGGGACTATGGGACGACGAGGCACGGAGGGTTTGGGATGGGGTGGGAGAGGTTGGTCGCGTGGTTGACGGGGCAGGAGAATGTGAGAGAGTGTATCGCGTTCCCGAGGGCTGCCGAGGGGAGTAGGTTCTAGCTTTGATGAGGGGTATTATGCGGGAATGCAGTCACCACTCGCGCTTGGCTAGACGGTTTGGCTGTTGGACACGCCACGTGTGGCTTTTGTTGTCGATGCCTGCGTCACAGCAGCTCAGCAAAACGGTGCAATCCTCGTACTGTCCCGAACGAAAATGTTGCATTTTTTCCTACTGCAGACAAAAAGTAACAAAAGAGCTTTGGTGATCCAAAGTGGCTTTTGCTCCGAGGGTCGAAGGACGCGCCCAGAGCTGCACGCGCGGTCGACACTTCGCCCGCCTGTCGAGCTCCTCTGCTTCCTTCCCTCCACTTCTCTCCATTCTTCCACTACTTTCGAGCACACTTTCAGCACATACTTCTCTACCCGTCGTCAACCATGTATCTCAGGACTGCTAGGTGCGTCGTCGCTTGTACGACGGACGGTCGTCAACTGACTTGTTGGTGATGTCCCTTCGTGTTTTTCTCGTGCAGACTCTGCGCGTTTGCTCTCACAACTTCCCTCTCGTACGTGATATCAATGCTAGAAATGTGTCACTTGGATGCTGATCAGTGCTGTGTCGACAGGATCGCGACCGTCGGCCTCGCGGTAAGCTGTCCAACGTCCTCCGTTCGAGTGGGGGTACAGCGCGACAGTCAAGACCGCTCGCACTTTCCTCTTCGAGTGTTCAGAATGAACTGTCGCAACAGATGATCCTCTCCGACGATACGTACTGACTTTGCTCTTTCTGAACGACGGCGGCAGGCGTGGGCTTTGAAGCGCGGCGTCGACAAGAAGGACTTCGTCAAGCACTCGATCCCTGGCGCGACGCTCGACATCAGCAACATGATCTCCGCAGGAAGTGTCGTTACTGCAGCTGCTGTGAGTCCCACTCGTAGTTTTGACCTGTTTCGAAAAGGACTTTGCTCAGACGGACTCGCGATGACAGGGCCACGCGACTTTCCTCTGCCTCCTCTTCGCGAGCGCGGCCATCTTCATCCCCAATCGCGAAGAGACGCAGAAAACAATCTGTTGGAAAGAGTACTCGTTCGCCTACGCTGCCGTCTTTTACCTCGGCTCCCTCCTCGCTGCGACCGTTCGTCGTGTTCTCCTCTGCCTGCGAGACATCCAAGCTGACGAGTGGACGCGTCCCGTTTGACAGATCATCTACGCGACCAAGTCGGGCAAGATCACCAAGCCTGGCGTCTCGCAGGACGCGATTGCTCAGATCGTCGCTTTAAGTGAGCAAGATCTTCGATGTTGGTCCCTTTCGTGATGTCTGGGAAGAGGAGATGAAAAGCTGATGGTTTTCTCCCTCTCGCAGACAGGAAGCAGGACTACATCCTGCCCTACATCATCACCGGATGGCTCGCGTTCGCCAGTGTCTTACTCAGGTGAGATTTCGAGTTCTTGTGTAGTAGCAACGCACAGACGGAAAGCTAACGCTTCATCATCTCAGTCTCGTGCTCGTCAGCCTCGCCGCTCGCCACATGCACAAGCACGGCGCTCAAGGCTCGGTCCACCATCCCGCTTCAACCGCTCCCGAGACTACGGCTGGACCGAGCGACAGGGTTTCAATGGAAAATACTGGCAACGAAGACCTCGAGAAGAAGGAGACGGAGGTAGCGCAAGTGCCGGCCAACACGACGGCCGAGAAGGCGGTGTGAACGCGTGCGGGCCCTCCCGACTGGACAATTGTTTCGCCCTTTCTTAAAATCGTTCCTCTTCGAGAACCACCTGTTAATGAGACACTTTTTTTTGCTTTGTCGGTCTCACCAGCTTCGGTCAGCCAGGCTTCGGTCGCACGCCGACTTTGGAGCCACGTCGCCCTTCGCTCAGCTCAACCTCGTGACCACAAACTGGCTGTGGTCGCGTCATGCGTCTTCACGTATCGGCTTCATCGCCGTTCCTGCCCAGGGTAAACAAGACCACGCTTGAAAAGGGTGGCTTTCAGCTCGGCATCCCAGATCAGGTGCACTTTCCCTCTGACCGCTTAAGGGGAGAAACCCGGAAGCCGGTAGTCAGCAGGTGGTGAGTGCGTGGTGCGCTTGGGGTTTTCGCGGTTCCCAGAGCGTTCGTTTCGTTGGCTGAGTGATGATTTCCTCCCCTCCTAGCTTTGAAATCTTCCTCTCTTTCTCCCTCTCCCCACACACTTCTTTTCCCTTTCACTCGTGCTTCCTCTCAAGATGTATCTCCGAGTACCAAGGTGCGCACCCGCTTACACGTGGTCCCTCTCGTTGCTTCTTCCCTCCCTCGCGTCGCGTGACACTAAAGTTTACCTTCGGCCACCCTTTCACCCTTTCCACCCTCCACAGGCTCATTTTCTTCTCCCTCACTCTCGCCCTTTCGTGAGTCTTCTTCTGTCCTGCTTCAGACCCTTTTCTGTTCAACACGCAAGCTCTGAAGCTGACCATGCTCCCTCCCTCCCTCCCTTCCTTCCTCCATCCCCGCTGCTCCCGATCTTCTCAATGCAGAGCGGCAACACTCGGTCTCGAAGCCTGGGGACTCCACACTGGTATCGAGAAGAAGAAGCTCGCGAGCAAGACGATCCCCGGCGCAAAACTCATCATCGGCGACCTTCTCGGAATCGGAGGAGCCGTCATCGCCGCTGCTGTTCGTCCACCCTTTCCCTTATCAAGACCCCCAAGAAGTTGAACACTGAATGTTTTCGTCGATGTAGGGAGTCGGCTCAATCATCTGTCTCGGGCTCTTCGCCGAGCAGATCTTCTTCCGTGGCAAGTGGGAGGAAACGCCACGCAGGATCCGACTCAAGGAAGGGCTGTATGCCTTTTCTGCCATCTTCTGGATCGCGACGCTCATTCCTGCTACCGTACGTTTAATGCTGTCTTTTCCTTTGATCCTGTACTCGAACTGGCGCTCACGGTCGCTGGGATGCGCGGCGCGTTCGTAGATCATCACTGCCACGCGGTCCGGCAAGGTCGTGAAACCCGGAGTCCCTCAGTCCGTGATCGACGGACTCGTCTCTCTGAGCGGGCAAGATTTACGCTGTACGCACAATTCCATGCATTTCCCGTTTCGTTTGAAGCGAGCAGACAGACAGGGATCTAACCTTCTCCCGCGATCTTTGTTCCAGACAAATCGCAGGACCAGGCCAAGGACTACCTCTACACCGGATGGCTCGCGTTCCTAGCCAACATGATCAGGTCCGCCTCTTCCTCTCCTTCCCTCCCTCTCATCTCACCTACTGACCCCCACTCTCAACCCATGCAATCACCTCAAACACAGCCTCGTCCTCGCCGCCATGGCCTCTCGCCACGTCCACAAGCACGGTCTCGACGGCACTGGAGCTGGAGCTGGCACAAGAACTAGAGACACGGAGGGGACGAACGCGTTGACGGCAGCGGAGACGGCGCATGGCAAGCCGAGCTTGGAGAAGAGCTTGCACTCGCCCGTCCAGTCTGAGGGACAGGTCGAGGTGTGAGGAGATTGCGCAGGACGAATGTTCATCGAGCGGGAACGAAGGGGAAGGGAAACGAAGACGGCGTCTTGGATACATTTTTTTAACAGTTTGTGAAATTCTACACACTAATTCATTACCACTACGAGTCCTTCACGGCTGCACGACCGCTTCCGCATCCTTCAACACGGGGAACAGCGGGTGCTCAGTCCCCAAAGCGTATGTCAGTGTTCTTCGCTCGTAGTATGTCGGTGTGAAGGAGCTTTCGGAAGCGGCGTCGAGCTCGAGGTTGTCGATGATGTCGTCGAGGAGGTGCGCTTGGCCGACGGTGATGCCAGGGAAGCCGACGTAGTTGAGGTGGGTCTAGGGGAGGCCAGGAGGAAGATGTTAGCAAGGTAGCCCTTGCGTTGAAAAACGCTGAAGAACCCACCACGTGGACATGGAAGTGATCTGTGAACGCGATGCGAGGTCAGCGAGCGAGGCCACGTCATTCCCTCTCCAACCATCAGAGCACTCACAATACGTCGGCTGGTAGTGCACAAACATCCTCAGCTCCCCTTTATCGATCCCATACTTCGCGATCGCCGCTCTCTCCGCTTCTTTCCTGATCTTCTTCAACAACGGGAGGTGCGACGGTCGGAGGTCTCGCATCGACTTGATGGAGCGGGACTGGGTGAGGACGAGGAGGTACAGCGAGGACATGTTGGTTTGGTCCCATTTCCTGTGAAAAAGTTTAGAGCTAAGAGATGGGGAAAGGAGAGTTGAGGAGGGAGAAGGAGACGAACAGGTCGGGCGTGAGGACGAAGCCGGTTTCTGGGTCCTCGTCGCGGTAGATGACGTTTTCGGCTTCAGAAACTCCGTCGAGGATTTGGTAGACCCTAAAAACAGCTAACATCAGTATTCGTCGTGGAAGTTACGAGCACGATGGTACGCACCAGTTGATCTGCTTGGGTGAGAGCGAGTTGATGTACGGCTCAACGACGGAGCGGTACAGCGCCGGAGTCTCGCGGACGAGGCGCGAGTTTTGCTGGCTGTATTTTTTGATGTGCTGAAAATAGAGGTACCTTCGATCAGTTCCTGCGTGAAGAAAAGAAATGGATTGCTCTGAGGGCTCCTAAGGCTCACCTTGTCGGTCGCGGGACAGATTGACGACAGCTGGATGTCTGCGCTCTTCTTGCCCGGCGCGTACCACCCCAAAAACGTTCCATAGATGTCGTTGGTAGTCTTCTGCTCAATCCAGCAATCCCACAGCATCAGCAACAGCTCCACATCTTTTGACAAGCTCCCACGACTGACCGTCTCGAGCCTGTCCCACGTCTTTTCGTCCTTGAGCGTCGGCAGCTCCGCGAGGTCGTACGGAGTCTGCTCGATCTTGATGATGGCAGTTTGTGGCTCGCTCGTGCCGGCGGGAATGGCGGTGCCCAGGAGGTAGACGACGCCGGCGCGCGTGTCCTCGGACAAGACGCGCGAGTACGTCCAGCTGCCCAGCAGTGCCGACGCCGACGTGAAGGACGCCGCCGATGTCGATGCTGATGGTGGCGACATTGCTTCCAGTATCTATTGATTGAGTTGGGCGAAGTAGTGGAACGTGCCCAAACAGGGCTGGCCCACGTAAACAAGGCGTGGCCTGCGAAACTCCCGCGAACCCGCTCAGCCAGGATGCGCTGTGAAAGGTTGGCCCGCACTTTGCGATTTTGGCCAGCGCTCGCGGCCTGGCTTCTCTCCCTCGTGTCCCGTCCTGAACCCTCACCAACCCTGTTAGTTGCTACTTTTTATTCACACTATTTCCCATCGACTGCACCCATCGACAACGACGATACATCGACGACGGCGCGAGCGTTGGATTTGCGGCCTTGCGTGGTCGGGCCAAGGAGAAAATATCGACGGCGGCCGAGAGCGGGATCACGCGAGGGCGGGCTCGGGAGCGAAGGGTTGGAGGTTGGACAGACCACGAAGAAGATGTGATGGAGAATGTCGTGGGAGAAATTGGAGGGATTTGAGGAAGGCCGCGAACAATTGGCGGGTCGACGATTTTGGGCGGGCAGAACGAGGACGCTGACCTCCTTCCTCCCCTTCCTTTCTTGGCTTTCATCTATACAGTCAAAATGCCTTTCGTCAAGGTCGTCAAGAGCGATGCCTACTTCTCCAGGTACCAGGTCAAGTACCGCAGAAGAAGAGGTGCGTCGTCTTGCGTTTCAAGGCGGGAAGGCGGAGGGGCTGACATGTGGTGAATTGTGCAGAGGGCAAGACCGACTACTACGCCCGCAAGCGTTTGGTCGCCCAGGCTAAGAACAAGTACAACGCCCCCAAGTACCGTCTTGTCGTCCGTATCTCCAACAAGGACATCGTCTGCCAGGTCGGTTGAATTCGAGCGGGTGCGGGTTGGCGTGAAGGAGGAGCAGAGCTGATTCAGTTTTGGTTCCAACAGATCGTCCACGCCAAGCTCCAGGGTGACTTCGTTCTGACCGCCGCTTACTCGCACGAGCTCCCCCGCTACGGCATCAAGCACGGTCTCACCAACTGGGCTGCTGGTGCGTCCTCCCGTTTTTCTACCGCCTCCTGCGCACTCGCCTTACCTTCTCTTCACACTCAACAGCCTACGCCACCGGTCTCCTTGTTGCCCGCCGTGCCCTCACCAAGCTCGGCCTTGCCGACAAGTACGAGGGTATCGCCGAGCCCGACGGAACCCTCCAGCTCACCGAGGCCATCGAGGACGGACCCCGCCCCTTCAAGGCGTTCCTCGACGTCGGACTCAAGCGTACCTCGACTGGTGCCCGTGTCTTCGGTGCCATGAAGGGTGCCTCGGACGGTGGAATCTTCATCCCCCACTCTGAGGGCCGCTTCCCCGGTTACGACCCCGAATCCAAGGAGCTCGATGCCGAGACCCTCCAGTCGTACATCTACGGAGGTGAGTTGAGGAGCTTATGGTATGAGGGTGGAAGAAGGCGTTTGGTGGAGTCGCGGAACGACAGCGCTGACTGGCGATTTTTTTTTCTTTTGCGCGCGCTTGATCAGGTCACGTCGCTGAGTTCATGGAGTCGCTCGAGGAGGAGGATGACGAGCGCTTCAAGAAGCACTTCTCTTCTGTGCGTTGTCTTCCTTCACTCCCTTGATCTGCGCGAGGCGGGAGACTACCTCGGTGCGCGCGCGGGTGAACGGTTTCGCTGACCTGTCTGCTTTGCCAACCTACAGTACCTCGCCGACGACATCGGATCTGAGGACCTTGAGGACATCTACAAGGAGGCCCACGCCGCCATCCGCGAGAACCCCGAGGCCGTCAAGACCGACAAGGCTGACCTCGCCAAGTGGAAGGAGGCCTCGAAGAAGACCCACCCCAAGAAGCTCTCGCTCCAGCAGCGTCGCGAGCGTATCGAGGCTAAGAAGGCCGCGTGGAAGTCGGCGCAGGAGGCTATTTAAATGGTTGTCTCCTTTGTCGTACTCCGTCATTGCAACGTTGGGTAGTGCACCCTTCTTCGTTTCGCGGAAAACTTTGTGGTCGCGACGTTTCTGCGAAAGTCGACCAGAGAGCGTTGGATGGGAAAGAGTGTTCGAGGCTTGGGACAAATGTAGCAAAATTGAGCTCCAGTTGGGACGAAGCGAAGACGAGTGAAGGTGAACTTTGCGCAACTTGCTTCGGGCCACGTGGCTAAGTTTCTCCGATGCTCCCCACTTCAACGCGAAAAGGGCCTCACAGACAGTCATGGATGTTTTCTGAAAGGGTATGAATTGCTCAGTCGAGCTGCTGGAGATACTGCAACCCTCGAAGCGGCTCCAACGCCTTCATCAACGACCTGGCCACCAGCTCGTCATCCTCCCGTGCACATCGAAGCAAGAGCCGAGCCCCAAACTCCAAAACATCGCACATCGCCTCGGAATACGGCGAGCCCTTCTTCAGCTCTACATCAAGGGTGTCGACCTCCCTCCAGCTGGTGAACGGGTCGGCGCCGAAGTCGGTGAACGCTGTCCACGTTTCTGGCGCGAGGGAGTGCAGACGAGGAGTCGGCAACAAGCGTCCGTGTTGACTAAGAACAGGGTGATCTTTTCTGATCTTGACGACTGTCAGTAAACTTTCCTTCCAATGGCGGAAGTCGTTTCTTGGAAGGGGATTCGGATCGTCTTCGCGAATATGCAGGCAGATGTGTGCGAGAGGTGAGGGGCGAACGGCGGCTAAGAAGTCGTCAATGACGTCTCTACTAGCATCGATATGCAGTGTCCGTAGCCTCGGAAAGATCCTTTGGGGGTTAAAGTTGAAGGTCGTGGTGTCTCTTCTAGCGCTGAGGTGGAGGTCGCCGAGGTCAGCGCTGAGGTGCCCGATGAAGTCCCACGCAGGCTCGTGAATATGTCTTGTGAGGAGTCGGAAGGAAGAGAGATGAGGAGGTGAAGCGTCGACTGAGCTCCACTCGGCGGGAAGGACGACGTCGCGGGTCTGAGACTCCAGGCAAAGCGTCGAAAGGTTGGGGAGCGCAGGGAAGGCAATCGTCGCCAAGTCGGAAGGAGGTCGAAGGGTTTTGGTGCTGTGGATCTTGAGATGCTTGATGTTCTTGAACCAAGCGACGGTGCTCGACATCCTTTCCGCCGGGTAATCCGTCAAGGTGAGTCGATCCATTCGAGCCGCTAGCCGACGAAGACAGTTGAGAGCGTAAGACTCTTCGTCAACAAGATCCTCCGTTGCTCCCGTGCTGCTGTATCCTCGAAGAAGCTCTGCGACGGCGAGTCCGGCAAGTTCCACGTGGTTGACGTTGGGCAGTGCGATGGCGGAGAGGAGGAGCGCGGTCTGGTTGGGCGCAGGACCGAGGTCGAATGATAGGGCCCGGACATGACTTGCGTAGAGCTCCTGCAGCTCGAACTTCCAGATCGGCTTGCTCGCCGTCGAGGTCCGCAACACCTGCTCGGATGAACCCCTGTCAGCACGACCCGAGCGCAAACTCGCACCCGCGAGCAGGCCTAAAGCAGACTCACAGAGAATAGGTGAGTGGCAGCAAGGTCGTGGAAGGTCTTGCAGGTCATGAAGAGAGCGTTGAGGCTCCTCCCCGTCCACTCGTTCTCGGACGGCGCGACCATCCTCGTCTCATCCTCGCTCCTCGTCGCCTTGCGTTGGCGGTAGCTCGAGTCCGACTCCTTGGCGAGTAGTACGATATGTGCGAGAAGCTCTCGAGGAAGGTCGAGCAGGTTCGTCTCTGGCTCTGAGCTGAGGCTGTCGTCGTCCGCATCCGCAAGACTCGACGCGTCGGACTCGCCGGAGTTGGGCGGGCTGGTGATCCCAACGACAAGAAGAGCGTGTCAGCATCTGTCAGATATATCTGCTCTATTCAGAAACTTGCTTTGCTTGGTTCATGAGCAGCGATGCGACTTTGCGATGTAGCTGGTTGCGGGTCAAGCGTGCGCGTTTTCCTTGACCTCGGACTTCGTCGCGACGAAGTTCCAGTCGGCCCGCCCGACGCCCGCCTCCGTTTCTATCTGTGCCATCGCTACCCACGCTCCTTCGCTGTCCAACGATCATCATGAGCTCTGATCCAGCAACTCTGAAGATCCTCAACGCTTTCCTCCCAGCCGACGACTCGGGCAAGCTCTACGACGTGACCTGTTATCGCGACGGCAGCTGGACGACTATCGCGAGCGAACCGTCAGCCAAAGTCGCACAGCTGGACGTGGAGGGGAATGTGTTGGCATCCGTGACTACTTTGGCGGAAGCAGACGGCGATCAGGTGCTCGATGCGATGGGGAGCTTGCTGATTCCCGGCGGACTCGCTCACCCGCATGTGTGAGTGGGCAACTTGCTGAGCTAGAATGGACATCCTGACCGATTCATTTACTTCTAGACACCTTGATAAATGCTTCCTCATGGATCGCTGTAAACCCGTTGAGGGGTACGTCGACTCTGGCGCCGAAGCTCGATGCGGCGCCCTCAAGTACTCATCTTCCACGTTCCAGCACTCTGGCAGAAGCTCTGGTTTCTACTTCAGAAGCGTACGTAGGAAACCACATTTCTTCTCTTGCTTTCGCACTGATCTTGAACCGTTCTTATTAGGAAGAAGGCATTCACTTTCGAGGATGTGCGGCCCCTTCGTTGTCATATGAAGACGACGCGCGTCGCTGACACCCCCGTACAGGTCGTAAAACGAGGGAGGAAGCTCATCAGGGACTCCATCTCGCACGGTGTGACCACAATGCGTGCCCACGTCGAGGTGTGCCTGAACTGCATCCTACACCTCACCACGTCACCGTCAGGCTCACTCGTCTACCCTCTCAGATCGACCCAGCCGTCACCCTCACCTGCCTCAAAGCTGGTCTCTCACTCAAACAATCCTTCTCCGCCTCTTGCGACGTCGAAATCGTCGCCTTCGCGCAAGACCGCTTCTTCTACCCCGACACACCCTCGACCGAAAAAGAGATGCACGACCTCTTCGAGTCCGTCATTGACCTGCATCTGTCTTTCCCCTCTCCCTCAACCTCCATCTCCGCTATCGGCTCAGCGCCGTACCTCGAAGCCGACCGCTCCCTCGCCATCAAGAACATCGAGAAGACGTTCGCGCTCGCGAAACGTGCTGGCGTCGACGTCGACTTCCACATCGACTATGATGTAGACCCTTCGACTGAGGCGCTTGTGTGGGAGGTATTGAGGATTGCGAAGCTTGCTGGAAACACCTGGGAGGTCAAAGGTCGTTCTCGGCGGATCACGATGGGGCATTCGACGAAGCTCAGCGTGTTCACGGAAGAGCAGCTGGATGCGTTGAGGAAGAACTTGGAGGGATTGGAGGGACAAGTGCACTTTGTTGCGCTTCCTCCGTCGGATCTTTACATGCAAGGCAGAGCGACGCCGTACGGCTCTCGGCCACGTGCGGTGTTCGAGGCGTCGGAGTTGGTGGGGCGAAAGATCCCATGTTGCGTTGGCATCAAGTAAGCAACCTCTCGTTGTCGCGAGCTTGATCTGATGTCTTTTGATGATCAATCAGCAATGTCGGCAACCTCTTCACTCCACAAGGCGACGCGGACCCGCTCGCCATGCTCCCGCTTCTCGTCGCGATCTGGCAGTCTGCGAAGCCAGACATGGTCAAGTCGCTCTTGGTACATCTTCGATATTTCTGCTCGCTCTGTAGGGCTTTCTCTAATCACTTTTTTTTCGCGCTTCATCAAGTCGTTCGTCAGCTCCGCCGCCGGACTCGCTGCAGGCGCCGATCCCACCTGCATCTTCGCTCCCATCCAGTCTCAAGGCGCCGGACCAGCGACGTTCACGCTCATTGATGGATGTCGGAGTCTTCAGTCGGCCGTGCTGGCGCCGAGGTTTGGGAGGACGACGGTGTTCAATGGGAGGATCGTGGGGCGACGGACGGTGGTGAGCTCGGTGGATGAGGGAGCGGAAGTGTGAAGGAGGGTTGGAAGTCCAAGCGTGACATAGAGTGCTTTTTTACAAGAAGGCGAACGCTTGGTGGGGGTACTGTGAAGGTCTAGAGCCATAACGACGGATAAGGTCATGCTACGTCTACCTACGCACTTCTCGACTTGTTGAAGTGCTCCCTTTACCGGGACTTCGTGAGATCAAATGCTTGAATGCTTCCAACTGGTCTACTCGCCCGTACTCTAGAAACTCCCAGTCTCCACGGCCCGCATCCCTTTCTCAGCAGCACGACGCGCTCTCCTCTTGTAATCCGCGTGCGCCAGGCTGTTTGAACTTGCAGACATGGACATGCGGATGGTGACCGCTCGGCTATCGGCAGCCTTGGGTGCAGGCCATAAAGTGATCTTGAATCCGCTCGACCTCTCGTCGCACTGAACAAGGTACAGCAAACCTATCGCAAGTACGAGAACATCCGTTAGTCACCCAATCCCAGCGACAAGTGGAAGGTGATGATGTTAGTTGAAGGTACGCACGATGTGTTTGTCCAGCACTATCGAGCATATACATATACTCGGCATTCTTATTCCCCATGTTTCGAGCCTCTCCGTAGCTCCTCAGAGCCAGCGCTTGTTGGTCCAGCACCATGGCGGAACCCGAGTTGCTCAAAACGGCGTGAATGTCGTTGACCGTGATCCTCCACTCCTTGCTCTTCTTCTCGGCTTTGATGGCGTTGGAGGCACAGAGCTGGTCGATGACTGCGTCGTGATTGACCCACTGCGTGCCGAGCGCGGTGTCGAGGAAGAGAAAGAGGCGACGTCCGGCATCACCTGTGGGTCTCATCAAGCTTGGCTGTGAAGTGAATGGCGAAAGGCCTTATGGAAAAAACTCCTCACGCTGGTCTGTGTTGGGCATCGTGGAGCGGAGTTATGTAGAAAAATTGGACGGGTTGCGGAGCCGCCGGGTTCGCTCGAATGCCTTAATTCGACTGGCAGAAGCTGAGAGCGTAGCGGCAAGAGCCTTCACAATGGAGCGATAGAAAGAAGAAAGGCAAAGAAGTAAAGGAGAGTCTCCGCTGAAAGCTCCGAGAAGAGGAGTTCCGGGCGCCGGAGCGGAGCTCGTGCACCGCCTCTTAGCCGCTGGCCGGAAATCGATTCGACACGATCGAACTGCTCGGCCTCCCGATGTGACCAAGCATCACAACTTTGTATAAACCTCGGGGCCGGCCCCAAGGGCGCGCGCAGCTGGCCCGGCCCCAGGCACGAGCGCCACGCGGGAGCGAAAGTCGGCGTCGCTCGCCGCTTGCGATTGGTTGGGCCACCTCTCGGGCCAGGGGTTAAGGAATGAGAAGCCGCTTTTCAACGATTGAAATGTAGCATATCAATCCCGTCGCTGCGCGCCCTCTGTCGAGAGAGAGTCTACGCGCGCCCGCACTCCGCTCCGGACTCGCTCCTGCCTGAAGCTCCGCGGCTTTCCCTCCTCGCACACGTGTACCTGCTATTCGCTCCACCTGCTCTTTCAAAACCTCCCCAAACATGAAGCTGTTTGGCTTTATAATGTATGATAATATTGCAATGAAGCACCATGGCTTCTGGAACGGTTGAGGGACGCCGCGTAGGTTGGCCGTGTAGCACAGCCCGGAAATTTCGCAAAAAGCGAAATGTGGGAGGGGGGTGTCACCCTTGCTGTGTGGCAGGCAGCGGAGGGGGCTGCCAACCGCCCAGCCGCGCGCGGCAAGGGTGACACCCCCCTCCAAACCAGAGGGGGGGTCGTCCACCAAAGTTTGCAAAAAGCAAACTTTCCGCCACGTGTTCAGCCTAGGTCTGCCTTCAGCCACAGCCGAGCTTAAAAACAGCCGCAATCAACAAACAGTAGACATTAATTCATTTAGCAATAGTGTAGGAACCCAGGGAATATTGAGAAACAAAGAAATGGAACGCTTGATCAGGTTGGCCTTGTCAGCGCGAAGTCCGGGCTCGCGGCTGCTCGCGGCCTATTTTGCTGCCGACCCGGAAGTAAGTTCGCGCGGGAAAAAAGCGTGGAGGCCCTGTTTGGTGTGTGAGCAGGTTCTACGGTCTTTCTTCGGGTTCTAGCTATGCAGCAGAAAAAAGTCACACATTTAAAAAAATGTGCTCAAAGAACTTTGAGCTTCATTCCGCGCCTCCCGGGCGAGATGCAGCAGTTGCATCCCATCCACCCGGGAGCACCCCACCTGCGCCAGTGCCGACACTTCTCGCGCTTCTCGCATGCTTGTCTCGTTGTTTCCCAGCAGATCTACCGGTCAGGTCAGCTATCAATACCATTAAGAACCTTCCCATCCACTCGGGCTCACCATCAGCGACCTCCCCTTCTCTCACTCCGGCGCCTTGCTCGCTCCTCCTGGTAGCGGTCGGGCGCCCTCGCGGCTTGTGTTTGAGCTACTGTAAATCAGAGAGAACGCGTCAGTACGCGATCGAAAGCAAGAAACAAAGAGAGAAGTGGCAAACCTAAAGGTGTGCTTCGTAGCTCTGCATCGCTGCCCGTTTTCGTGCCGAGAGAGTGAAGAGCGAGAGGAGGCTCGCCGCCTGTGGTGGGGGTGGGTGTTGGGTGTTGCGTCGCGCTGCTCTGCTCGGGCTACTGGCGGGCGTCGTCTGCAAAAGCGGTGGCGACGAAGTAGGAAAAAGAGCTTTAGACCAAAGCAAGAGAAAGCGGAGGAAGAAGAGCTTACCGGCAGCGGCGGGAACGAGTGGCAGGGACCGAGAGCGGCGGGCGGAGCACCGTTGACCGCTCTGCGCTCGCGCGCCGTCTCAGCTTGAGCTGATTGGGATCCAGAACAACAGAAAGAAGGTAAAAAAAGATGTGGGAGTTTGACAGAGAAGTGGGTGGACAAGCAAACAGCGAGCGCCGTGTCAGAAAGAGAAGGCCAGGCTCGGCGCTTTGTTTTTCTTTTGCGGCATTGTTTACTTGGGGGTTCAATGACGTGTCCGTTTCAGCTCATATACACTCTACCAGTCCAACTCCAGCTCAATCATCCCCCGAAATCCCTTCTGCAGTATATCCAAACTCATATTCCTCCTCCTCCCCATCACACTTGCCTCCCTCATCTTCCTCTGGCGCCATTCCTCCATTCGATCCGCCATCGCCTTCCCCGAAATCCCCGCCTTAGCCGCCTCCTCCCTAATCTTCTTCAAAATTGGCGCCCTCTTCCTCCAGAACGACCTCACCCCCTCCGGCTTCCTCCATGCCCCACCCGCCGCTTCCAACGACTTGATTGACGGGTTCCCGTCATACCCAACCTCCCACTCGTGCCACAGACCCGGGACGGTGTCGAGCTTTCTGTTCATTTCGAATGGTGCGGGAGTGAGGGCGGCAACGGCGGCAGAACGAGCGGCGACGGAAGGTGGTGCTGGTGGGTGGAAGAAGGCGTGCACCCTCTGGTGCAAGGGCGAGGTGTGCGGGGGAGGGGAGGGGTTGGCGAAGGGTTGGTGGGGAGAGTGGGCGGGCGGGTGGCTGGTGGTGCGAGGCGGAGTGGTGGGGAGAGGGTGAGAGCGAGGGGGAGGGGAGGGTATGATAGCTGAATGTAGTATTAGCTTCCTTCCCCCAATATCCTGCACTAGTGAGAGGAGAGGACTTACTCGGTCCCGTCTGATCGTGCGCACCACCTCCACTCACGCCCGCCGCTCCCATCCCACTTGCGCTCGCGCTCTCCCCGTTCCCAAACACAAGGTCCATCCTCCTCCTCCTAGTGAACACCTCTGTCTCCTGCACCACTACCTCACCCGTCAACAGCGCCCTCCAACTCTCACTCATCCGCTCCTGGTTCTCCGCCATGTTCTCGATCGCGACCTCGATGCGCGCGAGGCGGTCGTGCGTTAAGAGGTGGTGCTGCAATGGACAGAAAGGGTCAGCAGTCGTAGCGATAGGTGTAGTGGGAGAAACAAGAGCCTTACACCAATGTTGTCGCCATGCTGGCCACGCATAAACTCCAGCTGGAGCGGCATCGCGCGCTCTAGCATGTCCTCACTCGGGTCCGGCGTCGTCTCAACGAGATGGCGTAGCCGGTCGCTCCAGCCCTGCCAGGCCGGGTGGGAGAAGAGACTGTCGTTGAAAATGAAGTGTTTGGGATGTTTTTGTTGGAGGAAGACGGAATCTTGAAGAAAAACGCGGCGTAGGTAGACGAGGAGGTCGAGGAAGCCGATCGCGGCGAGGTTTGGCGTGAGCTCTGTGCCTTCGCGGTGCAGACGCAACCTGGGGAAGAGAGTGAGCGCAAAGAGATAGAAATAGAGTCAGCTGTGGTAAATTGAAGGTAATGAGAGAAACTCAACTCACCACTCATCAGCCTCAGGCCAGAGCAGAGCCATTAGCTCCGGTGGCGGGTCGATGTCGCGGGCAAGAAAGTAGGTCCGCCCCGCAGGGTCGAAACCAGCGAGGGCGCGCATGGAGGTGCGAGGGAGGTTGGTGAGGTAGCTCTGGATGAGAGCATTCCTGCTCTCCCACCTCCCATGCCGTCGGATGTCGTCCGTGGACGCTCCCGCCATGTCGGCCTGACGCGCCGCCGCCCCACGCTCGAAGTGGGTGACCTTCGATGACTGTATTCCAAGAGCCTTGAAAGCGGCTTTCTCGGCGTTGGCATGGACGACGTAGCTGATGGGCTTGAGGGGAGAGTCGTTCTGGAAGAGGTAGTAGTCGTACCACTGTTGTGGTGTCGCAAAGGAGGGGAAGGGGTGGCCAGAGCCGTAGTCGCGAGGATGACAATGAAAGCTGCACCACCACTCAATCAGCTCCGCTTGTCCCCTACCAGTACTCCCTCCTACAGTAAAAAAAACTCACTGATCAAAGAGCAGAAAGGCCAACCCCCCCTGCGCACAACTCTCCCACTCCTTGTTCCTCATCACGCCCGCCATCTCGAGTCGCCCAGTCTGGTTCTTCTTCCCGTTGCGAAGGATGATGATGAGGGCGGTGGCTTTGGTGAACCCTTCCTTGACCAGCTCGGCAGACTGGAGGTCGGGGTACTGTAGGTTTCGGCCATTTTCACCGCGCAAGATAGCTTGATACGAGAAAAGAGAAAGAAGTCGGTCGCGAAGGCCTGCGGGGCTGTTTCGCGCGAATCCGAAGTCGACGAGATCGGCAATCGTCTGACCGGCTCCAAAACCATCGGCAAAGGTTCCTGTACATAGATTTGTTAGAGTGTTAGAGCCAAACTGAAACAGAAAAAGCGCACCAACTCCTCGATCCACGTAATTTTCCCGATCGTGCTTGTCCTTGTTGCGCTTCGCGGTGGAGAGCACGTAGTGGACGTGCTGGGCCCGGGGCTTGTGGTTCGGGTCCGGGTGTATTCCATGAGCTACCTGCTCATTGAAGAGCGAGATAATGGATGACGCGTATCCCTCCAGCGTCGAGTAGCCGACCTCCTTCCCAACGTGAGCACCGGTCTCCTCCTCCCACTCCGACATCTCCTCCTCCTCGCTCTCCACCTCACCATCACTCCCACTTCCATCCCCCAATTCAACCGCCTTTCTTCTCCTCTTCCTCCCCTTGCCTATTCCCCCTCCCTTCCCCTTCCCTTCCTTTTTCGCGCCGCGCTTCCGACGCTGGCGCCCGACAACCTCCTCCTGAAGAAACACGGCAATTTTCTCGCCAAAGACAATGTCGCTTCAGCCCAGCATGATAGAATGCACCAAAATACAATCAGCTATAGTGCCGATAGCCTCTCCTCCCTACTGTAATAGCCACAAGCCGGACTCGGCGCCTTCAAACAAAGGAAAACACCCGACTCACCCGTCTTTGAAGCCTTTGGCCTTGCACCACGCCGAAAACTCGAGCTGCTTGGGCTGATACGCACGTCTTGTGCCAGCAGGTCGTGCTGCTTTGTTTGCAGTAAGAATCTGTAATAGAGTCGACTGAGTTGAGTTGAGAGGAGCCTCTGCGAGAGGGAGAGTCGGCGCGGGCGACGTGGTTGCGGGCTCGGACGCGCCAGACGCGTCGGGCGGGTTCATGGTGTTGGAAGACTCGGGGGAGCGGAGCGGGTTGGTGCAAGAAATGAAAGGGGATTAGAGCAGAACAAGAAAGGCTTTGAGGGGTGACTGGCGCTGAGCACTGGGCGGCGGTGCCAGCGTCGTGTGGTTTGACACTCAGGAGTAAACAAAGCGGGCGCCGAGACGGCAGAAACGCCCACGCGCGCCCCAAACCTCCTCGCGGAAGGGCCTGAGCGCTTTTCAAAGGGGCCGAAGGGGCCAAAGCCCGGCCCGAGGCCTGGCCCCACGCTACGCGCGGTTTAATATCTGTTACTTTGTTGCTCGTGAAACACAAAGCAGTGAATTCCATACTGCTTCTCCGATCGGCGCTTGCACGTCACTCCGCTCCTTCCACCGCCTTCATCCCGTCCTCATACGCTCGACGAGTCCTGGCTTTCCGAACGGCATGAGCAAGGCTGGCTGAAGTCTGCGGCACTCTGACGGCAATCTTAATGGTCCTACTATCATATTGCGGGTCTTGTGAAGGACCAGGGAACATCTTGATCTTGAACCCGCGGCCCTTCTCCTCGCATTCGATGAGGTACGGTAGCGCTGAAACATCCGTATAAGTTGTGAGAGAGTTTCAGCAATCGAACGCACATGCACTTACAGGATGCCCATCCATTCTCATCAACCATCTTCAACCACTGCCCTTCCCTATTCCCCACCCCCCTCGCGTCCCCAAACCTCCTCAACACGATCGCTTGTTCCTCCAACCCCAACCTGGACCCCGAATGCAGTAAACAAGCATGCACGTCCGTGATCTCGATCCTCCATTCCTGTTCCCTCTTGTGCACTCTCATCACTTCGCTAGAACAGAGGTGGTGGATCGCGGCGTCGTGATTCACCCATTGTGTGTCGAGGGCGGCGTCGAGGAAGAGGAAGAACCGTCGGCCGCCGTCACCTTCAAACTCAACTAGAGGTCAGCAAATAAGATGGCAGAAGAAATTGGATGGGGTTGCTCACGATTGTCTCTTTGAGACATTGTGATTGACGGCGCTTGCGCCGGCAGAGAGACACTGATGGATGATCCACCGCCGTCACGGTCAAAGCAAGCCGAAACTCAAGCTACGGAGGTCAAACGCAAAGAGGAACCGTATAGTGAGCACCGAGCGAAGGCTGGGGAAAGAATAGTAGGAAGAGAGTCTATCAAACGTGACGGAGCCAGGGGCAAGATGATGAGGGGCCTCCCCGGAGATCAAGCGGAGGCGCACCGCCTCGGGTCGTTGAGCCCTCACTTCCTTCGTCTTCGGTTCCACCGTAACAAACCTCCCATCAAAACATCAAAAAACCTTCCCGTCTTCACCACAGAGGAAACCGTCTGCTTCACAAGGGTTCACTCAAGCCCCCACGCAAGCGCGCACTGCCTGCTCTACCTCACCCTCTTTCTCTAGAGAAACCCATTTACACCCATTACCTCTCTACAGCACAACCTTGACCGGCTCCGTCTCTCCACCAACGTTCTCGACTGCCTCCTTCGTCGCCAACAGCCTCGCCGCCTCGCCCGCCGTCATCGTCTTTGGTCCCAAATCGACGTTGGCGACACTGATCGTGCCGACGCGTGGTGGGGTCGTGCGGTCAATCACTTCGGTTGTGACGGGGAGTTTCGAGGACGCTAGTCTCATTGCTGTGGAGATGGGAGGTGGTGTCAGAGAGGAGAAGGTGGGAAGGAGGAGGGAGGAAGGGGAAGGAGGAGGACGCACCAGCGTGAGCGATTTCAGGACGGAGGTTGGGACCACCAATCTCGATGATGACTTTGCCGACTCCAGCACTATGGTGAAAGTGTGAGGGATGAGGACCTGAAAGTGGTGGGAAGCGAGGGACGAGCACGCACCGACATGACCAGAACTCGAACGTCCCCTTTCCCTTGCCCATACGCGTCTCGTTACCCTGCAATCCCCGAAGATTGTGAGACAATGATCCTGAGTATTCAATGAGCCAACAGGGCAGCTCACCTTGATGCAGACGGGGATGTCGGGGAAGACGCGCAGATACCTGGTGCGTTCGTCGCCAGGAGCACGCATCAGCTTCCGACCGTCCTTTCTCACCCACGATCTCCTCCAAAAGTGTGTTTAGCCTACACAGAACATCCCTTGATGGGCTTGAGGGCCCTCTTGAGCGTCGCCTCTGCCGTCTCGAGATGCTTCGCGGTCAGCCTGACGGGCTCGTTGACCCTCAACCCATAGTCGCCGCACTCGAGCACCGTGCCTTTTGTTGAGCCTCCCAATGCGATCGGAATTCGCCCCTTGTGGGCTTTGCGGTACTTTGTTCGTCGCGGGACGAGCGACTTGTGTCGGACTTGAAGGGACGTCGGAGGAGCGAAGATGGGCGTCGCGAAGGTTGATGGCCCGGCGGCGAGGGTTGGCGTGCGGAGCGAGAGGCGAGGGAACGTCCCCAGGAGTGTTCGGAGCGACATGGTCGAGGAAATAATAGTGAGAGTTGTGGAGTGGAGCCGAGCCAGGCGAGCCGCCTTCCGCGCCGGAGTCGAAATTTCGGTGGCCCCGAGTTTCGCGGCCCAGAGCGCGCGTCGAGAGGGTTGCGCTTCGACCGTCACCTCTCTCGATGCGATAACTTGCGACACTTTAGTGAATAGATATAGAAATGGATGCAGAACTGCAGCACCTCGAGCCGGCAGGGGCCAAGTCGCCGATCAAGGACATCCTCTACGGCAGCGTCAGTCCCCTTTCTCCTCCAAAATTCTGCAGTGGCGTTCGCCCAGCTCACCCGTGTCCGTTTCACTGATTAGGCGGCAGGAATCGTGTCAAAGCTGTTCGAGCACCCGCTCGACCTCGTCAAGGTTCGTCTTTGGGAGGCTGCTGCCGGAGGATCGAGGGAGGAGCAGCTGATCCCGCGCGCGCTTGTTTGTTTAGGTGCGCCTGCAGAGCCAGCCGTTGGACCAGCCGCTCAAGTTCAACGGACCCGTCGATTGTATGATCCAAACCTTTAAAGGTGAAGGACTAAAGGGATTATGGAGGGTACGTCCACCCCCGCTTCCCTGCGTCAGCTTCACTTGTGGCGGCATCTGG
Organism: Pseudohyphozyma bogoriensis; assembly: GCA_024364755.1. Lineage (NCBI taxonomy): Eukaryota > Fungi > Basidiomycota > Microbotryomycetes > Chrysozymaceae > Pseudohyphozyma > Pseudohyphozyma bogoriensis. The sequence goes on from JALBUQ010000059.1 coordinate 114,308, forward strand.
CACCGCCCACGTACCCGCAATCGCTGACCTCTCCTCCCAGGGCGTATCAATGCCCATCGGCGGCGCGATGGCAGAAAACGCGACCCTTTTCGTCGTCTACAACCAAACCCAAGCCCTCCTCCGCCGCCTCGACCCGCCTGCCTCTCCCTCGTCCCCCACCCCAATCTCTCACCTCGCCTTCGCCGCCGCGTTCGCCGGCACATGCACCTCCTTCGTCCTCACCCCCGTCGAACTCGTCAAGTGCAAAATGCAAGTACAGAACATCGTCAACTCCCCCTCCCCCTCCTCCTCCTCTACTCCTTCCACCTCCGCAACGCCAAAAGCCGGTCCCGTCGCCATCACGCGCCAAATCATCGCTCGCGACGGGATCAAAGGCCTCTGGCTAGGCCAAACCGGCACCGTCATCCGCGAGACCGGAGGATCAGCCGCATGGTTCACGACGTTCGAGCTCCTCTCGGCGTGGTTCGTCGCTCGGCGGCAGCAACGCGGGGAGACGTCGAAATCGGGCGGGCCGGTCACGAAGGGCGACTTGTCCGCCCTCGAGCTCATGGCGAGCGGAGCGGCCGCTGGAGTGGCATACAACTGCGTTTTGTTCCCGGCTGATTGTATCAAGAGTACGATCCAGACGGAGGATGAGTTGAGGGGGTTGACTGGGGGCGTGGGGGAGAGGAGGACGTTCATGCAGGTCGGGAGGGATATCTATAGAGCGAGGGGGATCAGAGGGCTGTATTCAGGGTGTGGGCTCACGGCGTTGAGGGCTGCTCCGAGCTCGGCTTTGATCTTCTACATGTGAGTTGCTTCTTTGGCGGGCTTTGGTGAGGACACGTGGTCTGACTTTTGCCCGTTCCCCTTCACAGATATAGCAGGCTCGAAAGCATCTTTGGTTAAAAGGAGCATCCGTTAAAAGACGTCGTGTGGACGTTCACCAACTTTAGTTTCTTCACTCGTTTGGGAGTGGGGAATGAGGGGTCGTAGGAATAGACACCGCAGTGTTAGAACATGGGGCTTTTTTGGTGGTGTTTCAGGTCGTATTTCCCAGCAATTCTTAGATACCCTCTCGTTTTTCTCCTCACACTGCCGACTGGACTCGAGAGCTCTTTCTCAGCATCCTGTCTCAAACTACGCCCTTCCACAACTCCTCCTCCACTCCCTCGCCACCAATCTTCCACACCTCGTCCCCTCTAATCTCCTCCAAATACCTTTGCTTCACCCCTTCCGCATCTCCACCAAGCAAAGCCAACGACGTGCCTGTCGTACCCGTCCTCAACCGGATCCTCACGAGAAGGAGGTACGCGTCCCGGAACGCCTTGGTGTCCCTCCATGATGGTGGTTCGGACGTCGGGGACTTGGTCGCGACCAACTCCCCCGTTGGCCGTACACTGATCTTCAAGCCAACGTTGACAGTGTTGACAGCCTCAATAGCGAGTCTATGCGCCTCGCCGAGAGCGGTCGTCGCGGTCGCAGGGGAGGAAGCGAGAGTGACGTGGTACGAAACGAGGTGGAGGAACGCTTGTGACGCGAGGTTCGCGGAGATCATCGAGGGGATGAGGTATGCTGGGATGCCTTTTGGTGGTGAGAGTCGAGAGGAGAGGAGCGAGTGGGTGGAGGTGTAGAGCTTGAGTGCGGTTTCGAGCAAGGGGAGGGAGGTGGGATCGTCGAGAGGGAGGGAGGAAAGGTAGTCCGCGTAGGAGGATTGGAGGGACGCGGAGGAGGGGGTGGCGGAGAGGAGAGATTCGTACGTTTCCCGGATTTGGGCAGGGGTTTTGTAAAATGGTGAGGAGGCAGGGAGGGGGAGCTGAGCGGCGCATGTGAGCGACGTGAGCTCGAGTTCTGAGTCGGCGAGAGATGGCGGAATGAGTTGACGGAGGGAGAGGCAGCGAGTGAGGGAAGCTTCGATGGAGGTGAGGAGGGAGGGGTCAGAGGTGGACTCGTAGAGCGATAAATCGAGTGAGATGGAGGCGAGGACGGTGTCGAGGACTTGGGACGGCAGGACGATCGTCATCTCCCTCGCTTCGGCGCCGCTTTCTACGACTTCCATCGACTCGTCCCCTTGCTCGTCCTCCTCCTGGACTTGCTCCTCATCTCCCGCTGTCTCCGGTGGTGCCTCCGCAAAGAACGTCGACTTTGGCAGCTCGACCATCTGCAGTCGTTCAACCTCCGCAAAGACAGCCCTCGCCTCCACCGCCGCCGCCTTGGCCACCTCGTCGCCTCCTGCTCCACCAACAGCACCTTCCTCGACCATCTCCATGAGCTCGACGAGCGCCTGAGCGAGGTTGAAGCTCGCGTCGATGACGTTCTCCCCTCCCTCGCCGTCCCCTTTCGCGTGCTCAATCGCCGTCCGATAACCCGCTATCGCCTCCTGGAGCATGGTGACACAGTCCGGAGCAGGGAGGTGCTCAGTTGCGAGGTGGAAGCGGACACGAGCGGCGTTGTACGTCGCTTCGAATGAGGGCGAGGACGAGAGCTGGGCTGAAGCGGCGTAGGCGACGATGGCGTTGTGGTAGTGCCGCAGGGCTTTGGCGCCGCTCAAGTACCTCTCGCCTTGACCTTCTTGCTTGATTCCCTCTATAGACCGATTCGTGTCAGCTTGCAGAGCGGGCCGCGAGAGAGCACTGAGCAGGACGGACCTTCGAGCCAGGCATCGGCGTCGTTGGCGGCCGAGGCAATGGCGGACTGTGTCGAGGTATAGTCGATAGGAGGAGCCTTGCTCTTTCCTTTGTTCTTTGGTGGTAACCGAAGCGGCATCGTGTCTGTGTCGAATGTCTGAAGGAGGTGGCCAGAGGTCAAAAGTAGTGGCGAAGTCCGAGGTCGCGCTGCATGCGCTCGCTTGGCCCTCGACCAGCTACATCAAAAGTCGACACGCCGTCCATGAATCGAGCAAAGTAAGCTTTGTGGATGATTCGGTATCCATGAATAACCCTGACCTAATCTCCTCATTGTCGTGACTGCCAGCCCGCCCAACTCCGGCGCCTCCGGCGCCTCGGACGCGTCGAGCCTCACGGATTTGGACGACATCATGCTCAGCCCAGAGCCAGAGATGAACCTGCTCAACCTTCCTCGAGAGCTTCTAGCACACATCGTACTGCTCGCCAAGGAGTCGGACTCGAGCTACCGCCAGCGCAAGGCGACGAGGAGCCAGGCAGAGACGAGGATGGTCGCGCCGTCCGAGAACGAGTGGACGGGCAGGAGCCTCAACGCTCTCTTCATGACCTGCAAGACCTTCCACGATCTTGCTGCCACTCACCTATTCTCTGTGAGTCTGCCTTAGGCCTGCTCGCGGGTGGGACTCTGCGCTCGGGTCGTGCTGACAGGGGTTCCTCCGACAGGTGTTGCGGACCTCGACGGCGAGCAAGCCGATCTGGAAGTTCGACCTCGAGGAGAACTACAGGCCTCACGTTCGTACGATCTCTTTCGACAAGGGTTACTACCCAGCCCACGCCGCCGCTTTCGCTCCGCCAACGCCCTTCCGAACATTGACCACGTGGAGCTTCACGGCGCTGCAGCAGAAGCGCTCTTGCCCGCTTTGGCTCGAAACACCCACGTGCCACGCTCAGAGACGGACGAGCAGTACTACTCGATGGAATGCCTCAAGCGACTGGCCGCTCGCGTGCCTCAAGCGACGTTCATCGACTTCCACTCTCAAGGGATGCTGGCGAAGACGCTGGCGCTGTTCAACACCGCCGAAAGGATCTCCATCTCAACCAATTTTTCCCTCAAAATCTCGGAAGAGCAACTTACCTCGGTTTTCTCGACGCTCTCCAAGCTCAAGTTGCTCTGGCTCGAATCTCGGAAAGGAGGCGTTTCTCTTCCGAGTGAATGGACGACCGCCCCACCTCTCGACCTTACTTCCCTGCGCCTTCACACCCAAACTCTCACCGACGAGACGTGGGCTGTCGTCCAGCGTCTCGGCGCTCAGCTTCGCCACCTTCACCTCCGCGTTCAGAAGCCCGCGGACACCGTCGTTCTCACTCAGACCTCGACAGTTCCGTTCCCACAACTCCTCACCCTCCACGTCACTACCCCTTTGATCATTTTTGAAGGCGTTTTCCCCGCTTTCCAATCTGCACCACTCGTCGACATGAGCGTCTGTCTCCTCAGCAGCGGCGGTGCTCACTTGAAGCGCAACCCTTTCCTCCAGCTCCAAAACTCGCTCCAATCTCTCCAAATCACGCATAACTATAGTGTCCCTCCCCGCTCTCTCATGAAGAATCCCAGCCCGGACTACCTACCGTCTTGCCCTTCGATATCGGTATCACGTGTCGGGAGCGACCCTTTCCGAAGTAAGCACACTGAGCTGACGAGGGACCGCTATGATCGACGAATTGAGGCGTTGAAGAATGTTGTGGAGTTTGGGAGCTTGATGATAGACCGTTGTCAAGACACTTATGACGAGCCGATGTTGAGGGCGTTGTTCAAGGCGTTGGAGCCGCTTCGAGGGTTGCAGTATCTCCAGCAGCTTGATTGATTTGGAATGTGAGGCAAGGGTTTACGGTCAATGTCTGAGAGTTTGAAGACCGCTCAGCGTCTGAGTCACCCCATGCAATCTCTTCTTCAAGTCCGACGACGGCTCTTAGGACGTTTGGCCGCGAAGAGCGATGCGTTGAAGGGCGGCTAAAATAGCAACATATCGATATCTAACTAATCTGGTTGTGGCTATATCTTGTTTCACTGTCTAAGCAGAGGTCCACTTGGATCTCGCTCTCAGCCTGGCACCAAAGTACCACAACAACTGCAAAAGCTTCCCATCAGCCACGTTCCCCTGAACTCAACTCGAAACTCAACTCACCCCCATGACTGGGATCATGACCAACGAGATCCCTGCGAGCAACGAGCAACCTCCACCAAGACCGAGCACCTTGTAGAAGTGTCCTCCAAACAATCTGTGCAAGACACCACGTCAGCCCCCGTGTGCTCTGGACGGCAGCGCGAAAAAGAGAACACGTACGGGAAGAACGCGGCGAGCGTGCTACGAGCGAAAGCGTTTCCGGCGAGGATGGAAGCCTGGTACTCGTAGTAGCTCATGGCGATGTAGATCAAGATCGATTGGAAGAGGAGGTAGATGCCGGGGAGGTAGAGCGCGGCGCCGATGACGGGCGCGATCCTGTTGGACCCGAAAGCCGTTCGATGAGCTCGTGCGCTTCAAAGTGATAATGTGGAAGATGGACGAACCATGGAACTCCAGGCCTAGCAGTCCAGCCAAAGATGAAGAGCGACGCGGGGATGAAGAATCCCGCTGCGATTGCAAGCTCGAGGCGAGACTCGGGAGGGAGCGTTGGGTTCGCGGCCATTCGAGGGAACATATGGTATTTTTGGTACAGGATGTAGAAGGTCAGCTGTAAAAGGGAAGGGTGTTTTGATTAGAAAAAGGTTTGGAAGCGGTATAGACGGAGGACTTACCGTGAGGACCGCTGACACGACGAAGGCGAGGTAAGGGAGTCCGGAGACGCCCAAGTTGAAGTGGTAGATGTCGGTGAAGACGAGAGGGAAGGCCTCAAACCACAGGTAGAAGATCTGGATTGTAAAAATCAGCTGTGTTGAGCTTTCCAACGATGACCGGCAGAGAGGAGCGTACAGCGTAAACGAAGCCAACGTCTGTGAGCAAGAAAGTCAGTCGCAAGTTTAGAGTTCGTGGTCAACGAAAAGACCCACAAAGGTTAGCGAAGCCCACAGCAGGCTCCGTACTGATCTTGACGGCATTGACGATCCTCCTCCCCAGCTCGACCGCAAACGACTCCTTCTTATCGTCGAGCTCACACTGAGCCTTGAGCTTGTCGTTGCCCGTGAGCTTGCGCAAACGCCTCGCACGACGGAGAAGGATTGTCGATCCGAGGGTCTCAGGCATGAACAGGAAGAGCACGATGAAGGCGAAGGAGGAAATCCAGAGAAGTTCGTAGAAGGGCCAGCGCCAGCCGTTGGCTGCGGCAGCGAACCCGCCGATTACCTGTGGACGATGGTCAGTAAAAGAAAATATCAAATCATGATAAAATAATCTCACGGGCCCAGCGGTAGGTCCACAAACACCACCGATAGCCCAGGCGGAGATGGCGCTGAGTTGGAAGTGCCACGTTAGCGAAGATGTCGGTTGGCTTCCTGCGATAGACTTACTAAGGCATCTTCTCTGGAGCCCAGATATCTCCCAGAGTGGCCCCACCAGTGGCCAAAGCTGGACTTCCCTGTGTGCTCAGCAGCGAGCGTCAGCTTTCGGCTACCATCCCGGACCCTAGAAGCGTGCACGCACCACGAAGCCAGCAGCAAAGCGGAAGATGAGGATCGTCTCGATGTTCTTCGCCAACAATGGCGGCATTTGGAAGAGCGCAAAGAGGAAGAGTCCGAGGATGTAGGGAGGGTTACGGCCGATCCTGGGTATCTCCTGGATGGGCGAAATGATCACTTGCAGCGGGAAGCGTCAGCATGAGTGGCAGGAAGAGAGGACGAGGGCGACACTCACTGGGGCCGAGACCGTAAGCCAACACGAAGAGGGTCAAACCAAGAGTGGCTACGGTTTGCGAGACGTTGAAGGATATCATCAAGTCGGGGATCGACGAGGTGTAGATGGCGGAGCCGCTGCGCGCCACGTGTGGACAAGGTGAGCATCATACTCCCGATGTCAAGAGAAAGGACGAGTACCCACATGTAGACTGAGAAAGTGAGCAATCCGATAAGACACGAAACCGTCACTCGTTTCTTGAACGACCAGTTCCTGTGGACGAGCCATTGGTGGTAATTAGCGGACGAGTCTCGTCTGGGGTAGCTCGTTGGGTTAGACGGAGCCACAAACGCACCTTGGGTTATCAGGATCGTTCGGGCCGTCCCAGTCAACCAGCCATCGATATACCTCGACCTCATCCTTCTTGGGGTCCACTTCGGCGTCGGCGACTTTCTCGAGGTCCTTGTCCGAAGCGGCTCGGAGAGGGACGATCCCGTCCGAGTTGACGACGGTGTTGTTGGACGAGTCGGGCGAGCTAGGCACTTCTGGAAGTGTAGGTGGACGGTTGAGGAGATACTTCTCTGGGATCTTGTAGGACGGGAGCTGGTCGGCGTAAGGCAGAAGGCGGCCGCCCGAGACGTGGTTGACCAGCTGGCCGAAAATCGAGTCGCGCAGGAGGTCGGGCGCCATCTCTATTTTCTCGAATAGAAAAAAGAGGAAGTGATGTGAAGAAGGACAAGAGAGGAACGAGAGTTTGCTGGGGTTTTATAGAGCAGAGGAGTGGAGGGACAGGCACGCCAAGTGGAGCGATATTTCAGCAGGCGTCGGAGGTGGAGGGCTCAAGGTGGAGCTAGCGGACTCGGTGCTGACTCTTCAGGGCTCCAGGCACGGTTCTGGTCCCCGAGGAGATCGCCCCTTCGGAGAACTCATTGCGCAAATGGCTGACAAATATCGTTAGTGTGACTCTTAGATGTACACACTTCGACGAAGAAGTCGGCATGTTTTCGGTGTCCCGGTCCCCCAACCGGCGGCCACCTCGCGTCGGAGAGGACGAACGTCGGAGTTCGTGGCGTTGAGAGTCCCACGATTCGGAGTAGACGGCTTACTTCAGCTTTGTTGAACTCGGAGAGCTTTTCTGAAAGTTTGTGACACTTCATCTGCTGGTCCTCTTGCTGGAGGGCAGGGAACGAAAATTTGACAGCAGACAGCGCAGGCTGACTCGGGGTCACGACGAATTCCGTCCGACGAGAAAATGCGCATGAGGGCCTGAGTACACTGAGAATCTCTCAAATCCCTCAAAGCATTGTGATCGCTTTGCATCTCCAAGAAGGCAGACAAGTAGTAAAAAGGGCTCGTAAGGCGATCAAGACACGTGTTGTTCAAGACGAGACCTATTGTCCTTCTAGCCCCTTGCAAAACTCCTCCGACGAAGTCACAAACCCATACATGCCACATGAGTCTTCAATAACCGCCTGCACTTCCTTCCCGGCGTTCGTTCCACAGCCGTCTTTCATCAACACACAGTCCCACCCCTTCGCGTAAGCATCCAGGAAGGTGCTATAGACGCAGTTGTCTGTGTTCACCTGATCACAAACTTTTAAAAAGGGATATCAATAGTGGTATTAGCCAACTTACCCCAGTGAAGAACAGCGTGCGAATGTCGTTTGCCTCGAGGTATTCCCCCAGCTCCGTCTTGAGCATTGTCGACATCGCCCCCAGCCGATCTATCATCTTTCGTCAGACAGACTGACTCTAGACTACAGATAAACAACCTCACTCTTGTTGATCCAAACATCCGTTCCAGCCGCGTTCCCCTCCTTCCACAACGCCTCCAGAGGTCCATACAGCCGCGTGTTCCACTGGTCCCTCATCAATATCCTTCCAGCATCAAACCCATCGACGTTGATCTCCATATCGAGCCCATAAACTCTGGGTTTGCCAAGCTTGCTCGGCATCGGCACAGTGAACCCCGCCGCGAGTCCTGGAGGCATGGACTCGACTTCTTCCTCCGTGCTGGGGGCTGGACACGTCAGTTACCTTCCGATAAGCTTCGAACGGGTGAAGTGAGGACCTACAGGCCCCAGTTGACCCAAATCACTTTGACGCCTGCCGCTCTGCTGGCCTTGACCGCGTCGATGATCTTCGGCATCGCGGCGAGCCCCGCCTTGTGCTCACGGATCTCGGGATGAAGAAAGATGTTCCTGTCGTTGGCTTGTGAGCTACAGGTAGTATACCAAAGTTTATTTGAACTTACTGCATATCAATGATGATCAACGCGCTCCTCCCCACCGCAAGCTTCACGTTGCCCTTGTGCGTCGCGATTGATCGAGTTGCCTCAGCGGGAGCACCCCTCGAGACATCATACCCAGTCTCTGGCGAATACAGCCAGTAATCTGTCGGTGACGTGCCTATCCGCGTTTGTGGCATCCCGTCTGAGGGTGGAAGAAGGAGGCGTCGCGTAGCGTTGTGAGAGAAGGATCGGTGGAGCGTGCCCTGGCCTCCGATCGGGACCGAGACAAGTGGAGTTTGCTGGCTTTCTTCTTATTTTTTACAAATGATTTTCTCCTCCTTTCTGTCAAAAGGCTTTCAAGCTTCGTGCTCTTCGAAGGTCTCCCAAACGCCGTAAAATGTCAACAAGCGGCACGCTTGTGGTCTCTTCGCCGTATCGAGTCTAGCGACGTTTGCTCCAGAGGCCGCATCGGAACCGCCTAAGCACTTTTGAAAGGTATATATAATCACAGTATGCCAGCTCAACGTATGGACAATCCATGCAAAAACCCTTCCCCTTCCCTCTTACTCAAATCACCGCCGACTCCAACCTCGGTTTCCCAACGTTCCCCGGTCCACTCCCCTTCCCCTTCGACATACTCTCCCACCTCGACTTCATGTTCGCTACCCCCGCAAACCTCTCCTCCTCTTCCGGTTCGTCCTGCTTCTGACTCCCACCTCTCGAGCTCGAGCTCGCACCCGTTGCTGACGACGGGAGGGGAGGCAGCGCTCGTCCCACGCTACCACCCGTGAACGACGGCGAAGAAGTCGTCGAAGGAGGCGTAGGCTTGAACCTCGGTCGGTCTGCAGGTACGCCGGTGCCGGCGTAAGAGCCCGTCGAGCGAGGCGACGCCGGCTGCCCAAACACACGTGGCGAAGCTGGAGCGGCGGCGGCGGGCGATCGAGGAGGCTCAGGCGAGTTTGTCGACGCAAAGTGGTTGTCGAGCCCTGCTGAGTCGGGGAAACGAGACTGAAAGCCATCGACTGAGGCTTTGGGGGACGCCCAATGCATCGTGAACTCGCGATTGCGGTGGCCAGCCGCTCCTCCCCTCTTGGGCGACGACGGGGTACCGCCCCTCGACGAGCCAGAGATGGCCGAAGAACGACGAAGGCTCGCGGGCTTGGCCGTAGGCGGTGGAGGTTGCTTGACGTCGGCCGAAGTGCGCCCACTGACGTCCGCGTCAGTCGAGAGAGTCTCGTAACGCGAGACGAGCGTGTTGATGCCGCCGTCCCCGCGATGCACCTGTTGCGGCTTAGGCGCTTGGAGGACGGGGCTCTGCCACGAGGAGGAGGACTTTGGTGGAGGAGCCCACTCGTCGTCGTCGTCGTTGGCGGGTGCTGATGGATGAGGTGCGGCATTCGCGTTCCCCTTGGGCGCAAACTTGTGGATCGACGCGAGCGCAGGTCCCAAGTCGATATCGCCCTCGCCTTCCAAGTCCGACGAGCTGACTCGCTGGATAGGGGGAAGGGACGAGGCATGTTGTGGGGGAGACTGGACAGGCGCCTGAGTAGGAGACCGGATGGAAGGTTGGCGACCAATCGACGACGGTTTTGGCGGAGGCGGCGGAGGTGGTCCAGCCGACGAGCCGTTCGACGCAACTGACGACGCGCCGTACCTCTTGGTCGGCTCAAAGTCCTCAACAACAACCTCCTCATCGCTCGACGCCTCCTCCTTCTCCACAATCGGCTTCCACTTCTCCTCCTCCGGCGCGGCTCTCGACGGCGGAAGTTGAGACGGCGCAAAGTCATCTAGCGCAGGGAACCTCGACTCGGCGTCCAACTCGGGGAACCGCTCCTTTGCATCCGAGATTGTCGAAGTCGAGGTGTTGAGAGCGGGTGCACGATCGGGGACGCGCTCGCTCAGCATGGGCGGTGGGACCTCGCTTGGTCGAGTCGGACGGAACTTCTGCCGCTCGGTCGGGGCGACAGGTGAGTCGAAAGACTTGCTGGGGCCTGTCGAAAGACTAATCGATGAAGGCGGTAGTTGAGAGACCTGAGACGGCGCAAAGTCGTCGTCGTCCCCAAGGAGGTCGATTGGCGGACGCTTGCTCTGAGTGACGGGAGCGGCGGAGGGAGAGGCGGCAGGAGGGAGGGAGGGGCTCGTCGCAGATGGTGCAGGAGAGGTCGTCTCAGGCGGCAGCGAAGGACCAGGTGGCCGAGATGACCATGAAGACGAGAAGGAAGGGTACACCGTCGAACTCGGCGTCGTCGCTTGACTGTCCCGCGCGCGCCACGTGGCGAGAAGGTGGGGCGACGTCTGCGACCCGCGGTTGACAAGCTCGGGCTTGTTGCTCCAAGATGATGCGGGAGACGGTGATGGAGCTTGGACTGAGGCGCGGTTGCCTGGCGGTCGTCGAGGAAGCGCTGGTGGCTCCTCGCCGGTGAGTTGAGGGGCGGGGGAGCGAGCAGCGGCTGGCGGGGGGCCTGCCGATATGGCAGGGGAGAGGACGGATGGTGTGCCGCCGAAAGACGCGGGAAGGGGAGTCTTTGAGTCCAGCTGCAGGCCTCCGTAGGCAGAGGAGAACGACGCGCTGCCCGGGCTCGTCGCGGAAGTCGGTCGTACGAGGGCAGGCGACGGGGAAGGTGCGGGAGACCATTCACTTCCCAGCTTGCTTCCCGCAAGTCCATCCTTGGCGTCAGAGCTAGTCGGCATTGGCGACTGCGATTGCGGCACGAGGTCGGAGAACATGGTTGTCGTGACCGCTGGTGAAGGTACAGTCGGAGGCGGCGAGCCCGACGATGGCAGCGTAGGCGAAGCCAAAGGCTGGAACGAGGTGGGGAAAGGTGAAGTCACGAATGAGTCGCCAAATCCGTTGCTCGTGCCGCTGGACACCGCCGTGATGGGTGCAGAGGAGGCCCCGCCGTGTGGTCGAGCCGGGACGCCCAGTGACGCCGTTTCGCCGGTTCCCGCGCTGGGGATATCCCAAGCACCCCTCTCCCACTCGCCTTGACTTGCGAGTCCCGTGCGGACCATCCGATTGTCGGCCTGGGTTGGGACTGGTGCCGGTTCTGCTTCGGGGGCGGCGGGCTTGACAGGTCGGCCGCGACGCATGGGTGAAATGGTCTTCGAGAGGTCGGGCGTGGTGGCCATAGGAGGAGCTGGGGAGGAGCTGATGATGGAGGAGTAGTTCGAAGAAGCACCTTTGTTGGGGTAGGAGGATTGGGAGGAGGGTCCAGATGACGTGGCTTGGTTGGCGTATTTCTGCGGCAGCAAGTTTGAGAATCAGAAACAGTCTCGCAACAAGGAAACACACATATCGACATACATTCTCAAGCTTGATCGAAGTTCCTCGCAGCCGGCAGACCTGCTCGTGGACCTGGTAGATGTTGGGGCGCTGGGACGCTCGTTCCTGCAGCATACCGCCGATGATGCCCTTGATGGCGTTCGAGTAGGCCGGGTACGGCGGGATCTACGAGCCCGATTTAGTAAGGAAATATACCATCAGGGTAAAGAAATACTCACCTTGTACTGGGCGCTCAAGATAGCAAGCGGACCGTGTTCCTCGAACGGCGTCGTGTAGTAACAGAGCTTGTAAAGGAACACTCCCAATGCCCAGATATCTACCAAACTTCACCGTCAGTATATGCCAACGCTGAAAAGCAATGGTCGTCGTTAAACTCACCAATCTTCTCGTCATACCCTCTCCGACTCCACACGTCGACCAACTCCGGCGCGCGGTACTGCAACGTCGTCGTCTTGTTGATCTCGGCCTCGATCGCCTGAAGCTCATTCGCCGCCGTGGGTACTTTGGTGAGAGGTGTTGTTGTCGACCCAAAGTCGCAGAGCTTGAATGTTTGCGGAGGGCTGAGGAGGATGTTCTCGACCTGGTGAGTGAATGGGAGGGGAGGGTGAGCGAGAAAACGAGATCACTTGGATGTGAGATCTAACCTTGAGATCTCGATGAATTAGCGGCGGGTTCTGGTAGTGCATATGAGCGACAGCCTGGATCACGAAAGGAGGTTCAGCTTGGTTGGCTCGACAAGCACAGAAGGAGCGCCCACCTCGACGGTATCGCTAAAGATCTTGAGGATCTCGGTCTCTGTCAAGCGATTCTGCAGCCTCGTGTTCATCATGTCGATGATACCTCCACCTATCAAACCCCACGCGAGCCATCAGCACCTCCTCCATTCCGACCCCAAAACACGTGACCCAGGGAGATGGAAACGCACCAGCACACCATTCCATGAGGATAAAGATCTCGTAGCCCTTCATCCCGCTCGAGGCCGGGAGCTCAGAGACTGAAGCTTCGATGAAGTTGACGATCTTTTGGTGACCTTTGAGCTTTTTCTATTCGTCGAGAAACGACGAGGAGCGGCGCCGATGCCAAGGAGCGACTGCGATTCAGCTTTCCTTCTCGTCTAGGCATAACAGCAAGAAAGTAAAACGGACCATGACTTCGACTTCTTTCCCGATCTCCTGGACCCCGGCTTTGTTGGGCACGGCCATGCGCTTGAGTACGTGCTTGGTCGTGGCGGTGGGGGAGCCAGCTGGGATAGGAGTGTCGGACGTGGCGAGGTAAACGTGAGCAAAACCGCCTGCGTCGGAGAAGCGTCAAGAGAGTGATGGTTAGCTCGACTTCTTTCTATTTACAACTGCACAAAGGTGCTTGTTATGAGCAGTCAGCCGACTACTCCGTCCTGTCCCCGCTGCCTGCCGTCGTACCGCATCGTCTCGCACGATCCAGCGCTCCCCAAAGGCTTGAGCTACACTACCTCCGCCGAAGATGCTGGATGTAGACCCAAGAGTCACAGCTACGTCCATACGAGCAGTGCAAGGCCGGCAGGACCCCAGGCTCGAGCAGCCGATAGTGCGCCGCCGCCGGTGCAGTCCAACTCGGTCGCCAGTCGCTCTCGCCCAACTCGGTGTCCACTCGTCCTCCCCGCGCCACCACTTCAAACTATCACCAACTCATCCAGAAATCATCCACACACCTTCACTGAGGAAGCGGTCGACGGTGACGGTGTACTGGCCGACCTGGATGACGCTCCCTGGGACGAGCGTGCCCTTGTGCGGCGGCGGCTGGTGGTGCGGCGCCGGCGACGAGGCATAGTGCGGCGATGCTGCTGGATTGTGTCTAGATGGTCCCTGGCTTGGCGAGTACGGGTACGCCATCGTGCTGAACGGGTGAAGGCGCTGAGCTCGAGCACCGCGAGAGCTCGTCGTGGCGGAAGCGAGAGCGAGAGGCCCGAAGCCAAAGTCCGCGCCGCGAAGTCAGCGCGATGGGGGTTGGCCTCCTGCGGCTCGCTCACTTCTCGCACGACTTTTTCAGAAACATGTCGTACAGGGGTGGAGGAAGACAAGCGACCAACTACGACGACATTGCGGACGACCGAGGGCCGTCCCGTCGTGATCGCGACTATGACGGCTACTCGCGCGACGGTGGTCGAGGAGGCGGAGGAGGAGGAGGCTGGGGCAGGGACGACAGGCGCGGTGGTGGCAGGGACTACGGCGAGAGGGAGTACAACAGGTATGGGGACAACAGAGGACAGCAGCAGCGCGGCGGCGAGAGGGACTACAGGAGGGACAGGCGCTCGAGCAGGAGCAGAAGTCCTTCCAGGAGGGACAGGAATTACGATGCTCGAGGCGACAGAGGTGTGTTCCGGTATTTTTTACTCCTTCTACTCTTCTTCAGATGCTAAACTGTGGCTCCCCTCTCGGACTGTAGACTACTCACGCCGCCCTTCACCACCTCGACGAGCCAGTCCTCCATCTCGACCCGGCGGCGCGGCACCCGAAGAGCGCGACGAGCCATCACCACGACCAAGGCACGACCGTCACCGCGACTACTCCACCTCACCACGAGGCTACCACGACAATGGGAGGCGCGGTGACCGTGGAGGGTGGGATCGCGAGCGTGACGCTCCTCCTCACAGGGGCGAGCGCGAGTATGGGAGGGACAGGGATGATGGAGGGCACCGAAACGGGGATAGGAGGCATGGAGAGTCGAGTCGGAGGGATGGTGGAGAGAGGGAATACGAGAGGGAGCGGGAAGGTGGCAGGGAAAAGAGGGTTGAGAGGAGCGTGTCGGCGGCGGTCGAGGGTGGTGAGGAAGAGGACGACGATGCCGCTGCTATGGCGGCCATGATGGGTTTCGGTGGATTCGGGACTACAAAAGTGAGCACCACATTTGCATTTCTCGTTGATCAAAGGATTGTGAAGAGGTGAAGGAAGCTGACAGCTATCTTTCGTCAACCTTGTAGGAGAAGCACGTCCAGGACGACATGGGAGCCGTGTCGATCAAGCAAGAGCGAACCCACCGTCAATATATGAACAGAAAAGGTGGATTCAACAGGTTTGTCAGCTTTCACCCGACCCTCCGCCAACTAAACCTCTCAGGAAGGAAGTGCTGACGTGTTCATCACCCTGTGCAGGCCTCTCGACAAGATCAAGTAGCAACAGTAGACGAAGCAATACCGAAACTTAGTTTTCTCATAGTCACCTATGTACTGACAAATATGGACCTCTGGACAACAAAAGGAGCACCGACACCTCACTCCAGCTTGGGACTCGCATTCACCTTCACCTCATCCCTCCCTCCCGTCTGACTATCCTCAATCCTCTCCGCCTTCTTCGCCACGTCCTTCCCTCCAACCTGCTCCTCATCCGGCGCGGCCGAGATAGAAGCCCACATCGCCAACGCAATGTTCTCCTTCTTACCCGTCTCATCGACGCTGTCGCCACACTCCAACGCCATCTCCTTGTTATGCCATCCAGCCAACGAGCACAACGGTGGTCTCTCGCCGTGCAAAGTCCCAGTGAGGAACCCGTTGACTTCAGCGAGGAGACGGTCGGCCTCCCTGATCGCGCGGTACTTCTTCAACTCCTTCTCATACGTCTTGTCCCACGCCGCTCGTTTCGCCAACCACTTCCTCACTGGACCGGCTTTCACCAGCCCAATCTCCTCTGGGCGGACGTTACAAGCCGGGAGCTCGCTCGCCGGCTCCATCGCCCGGATCTTGCCGTTGAACGAGACCCTCTCGCGGACCATATGGTCAACAAAGGACGGCTCCTTCCCCGTCACGCGCACCATCTCCTCAGGGCTGCCCTCCTCCTCGTCGGACGAGTACTCCGACTCTGACTCCTCATCAAACTCGTGTTCCTCCTCGTTCGCGGCGCTCCAATCCGCCGGGTGGACAGTAGGCTCGTTGGTCGACCCGGAGCTCTTCGACGAGCGAGTCGACGCCGCTCCGGAGCCGTGATGCGAATGATCGGAACTCGACTTCCTCCGACTCTTTCGGTCCTCCTTCTTCCTCGCCACCGTCAAAGCCCACAGCCCAAAGTTCGCAGCTCCGCGATACTGGAACCTCGCGGGCGTCGTGATGGAGAGCGTAGGGGTGACGTGTGCGGTGCCGTCGTAGATCTGCAGGTGAACGTTGGTGGGAGGGTAGTGTTTCTCGAGTGCGGCCGCTTGGGAGGGGTAGGTTGCGAGGGTGGATGGCGGGGGTGGGTAGGAGGTAGGGGAGGCGGCTTTGTGCGCGAGGTAGATCATCTCGTCGCGGAGGAGCTGTAGGAGGGTGAGTTAGTGATGTGATGGGGGTTTCGGGAGGAAATTAGAGCTACCTCAGAAGAGCCACCAATCTAAGTTGAAGGTTTATTAGCTGATATTCTTGAAAGTGTGAGAAATCAGACTGGACTCACGATCATAAGTGGAGGGAGACCTCCGAGAGAGCCTTGACAGACCGGCGAAACGAGAGGGTGGTTGAGAAGAGTGTTGGGGCAGAACATCTACGAGACGAAGAAGGAAATTGTCCGATAAGCGATAGTCTTTCGTGAAATTTACGAAAGAAATGAATGACCAACCTGGAACTGATCATCCAGCAACACCTCGTCAACACTATCCAGCAGTCTGGCGCTCAGCGCATCTCCTTTCGCAGGAGGCCACGCAAGACTCGGCTTGAAGTGGAAGCCGCTTGAAGGGATGTAGTCCCCAGAGTCATCGGCCGTGATGCTCGGAAAGGAGTGGGAGAGCTGTGTTCAAAAACGAGGCAGTGTGAGCGGACGTTTCATGAAGGAACTAGGAGAGTCAATACTCACGTCGACCCATGGAGAGCTGAAGCAAGACGCATCAGGCAGTGAGAACACAAGGTTTTATAGTACCAGCAGAAAAATACACATACATCAGAACCGTACCGCTGCAGATTCAAAGAACAGCCACACGTGTCAGTGCTTGTTCTGTGGCATTGGGGACGAGAAAGCAACTTACGCAGGCAACGGAAGTCCTTGGTCACGAAGAAGAACCTGTACAGTATTTTCAGCCACATGTGTTGACAAATAAAGAGAGTCCACCTCACCAAGAGCGACACAAGAGCTCCAGCTCCGGCGGAGTCGCCGCTGAAGATGATCTTGCTCGGGGCCACCGGGGTGTGAGAGGATCCTATGATCCCTTCATCAGTCATATTTCCTGGTAGTAGCCACTGCTTGAGGACCAACCTTCAGGCGGATTGATGACGTACATGTACGCGGCGAGGATGTCTTGGAGGATGCAAGGAAAGGGGTATTGCGGCGCAAGTCGGTACGAGGGCTAGAAGAAAACAATGGATGTCAACCTTGATGGCACTGCAAAGATGAAATTACTTCTTACAGCAAAAGCACGTGCTCCCAGTTTTCCTACAGTCAAGTGCCGGGAGGGGCACATCAGCTACGAACTTGCTCCCTCGGAGTCGCCGAGACGAAAGCTGGACGTACGAGCATGGCGCTGAATCTGGTATCGGTGGGTCTCGAGCGAAGAAAAGAAGTATGCTCCACCCTTTTGTTATGGGATTGTTAGCTCACACTCCAACGAGTCCATAGGCGAGCAACAACGCACGTGTACGTAGAACAGCACCCTATCCGGCGGCGCCCCACCCCTCTTCAACACGTCCTTTTTCATCTCAATCCACTCCCCACTCAACGGCTTCCCTCTAAACTCCCACCACCTCGCCCCACCAACCTTCTCCAGCCCGTCCGGGTCCGCCGCGAGCTGCCTCCTCAGGACCGCCGCCGCGTCCTGGACGACAGAGTCGGGAATCTCGACCTTGATGCGCTGTACCCAGCGTGGGACGGGGACATGGTTCGCTGTAAAGTGTTGTAGCTCGTTTAAAGGGTGTTTGGACGCGACAGCGAGGAAGCGAGCGATGATCGCGAGGCCTGGTGGAAGGTCCTTCAGTACGCGGGGTTCAGACAGTGAGAGGTGGGCTCACCTTCGTCGTAGCTTAGCTGGGAGGTAGGCTTCCCTTTCCTAGTCTTTCGATGGTACAGAAAGTGCTTGATGAACGTCGACAGGAACGTCGGCGTCGCTGAGCCCGCAACGACGAGCGTGGTGAGCCGCCTGCATGCATCGACGTCTCGGGGTCAGCTGTGCCTTCCTCCCTATGTACTACCAGAACTTGCATGATGATTGAGGCTCAAAGTATGGAGAGTTGTGGGCAGAAAGTGAAGGGCAGGAGGCAGAAGGTTGAGGCCGACCTAAACTCTCCAGAAAGGACCGGCTACCCAGGGACTATCAGGCGGGGCGGCGGAGTGACGTCGGACTCGGCACGTGCTGCCGACCTTTCTATCAGTAGATCCGTGATCGAAGTGCCTGCGTCGAGGCTCGACAGCCTTTGATCCGTGATTGTGGTCAATTATCCAGAAAGGGGTGCAAGCACTGCAGGTTTGTAACAGAAAAACCAAGAGCCTGTGGGCCACGTGTCTTGGTGTGTGGTCGGGAAGGCGCTCGCCGGCGCTTGTGCTCTTTGCCTCGTCGCGCGCCTGACTTTCGACACTCGCAAAGAGAGGTCGAACTTACAATCACCTTCATCAATCACCTGTAGCACAGGGTCCCCACCGCTGCAACTCCTCCTGCGCTGGCGGCAATAACCGAGACGAGACTCGATCATCCACGTGGTGACATTATTGTGGCCGAAAGGGCGTGAACAAGCTCCTCAACAGTGTCCATTGCTCAACCATCATTGCTACACGTCTCATAGAGCTATACTAAAACCAACTGGTCTCCTCCCACCCAAGCGTCGCTCGTTGCCTACTCCTTCGTCGGCGTAATCTCCTCAGCGGACCAAGTCTTGGTGGGCTTGGCCCACGATTTGGTCTCAGTGCAGTCCGAGAGATCAAGGAACTTGCTACCGTCAACGACTTGGAGGATTGCCATGCCAGCGAGGACGTGAGCGTCCGAGATGGACTTGGCCGAAGTGAGCGCGAGGTAAGTCTGCGTCGTGAGGGGTGACTCGTCAGTATTGACCGCTTTCGTGATTGAGATTGAGAACGTAGATCAACGTACTTGTCCAGGAGTAACGCCGTAAGGAACAGTGCAAGAACCGTCTTTCCACTCCGAGAAGAACGCACCGGCACCACTGCGTGTCACGATGGTCAGCCTGATGCTATTATTCACGTGGCGAAGGAGTGTCTAAAACTCACGAAGCAAAGCCGCAGTAGACGCCCTTGTCGCACTTGTCCTTACTGAACGGAGTCTCAGGCTCAACGTAGACAGTATCACCCACTTTAAGAGCTGGACAACGGGATCGTTAATCAGCCTGAGGGTCAAAATGAACAAGGACCACAAAGAGGCGTACTTCCGGTCGTCGTGACGTTGAGGGCGGGGAAAGGCTTGAACGCAAGTGCCGATCCCTCAGGACAGCTGTTGGGGACAAAGAAACTATTTGTCGCAGAAGATAGTCAGGCTCCGTGCGCTATGCGGCTCGAGCGAAAAGAGGTTTGCGACGTACCCAGCAGCCAACGAAGTGACAGCCATGGCCGAGAGAGGCGTGTCCTGCCCAGCTGGATCAGGAGACTGCTTGTTCAAGTACCTTTGTAGTTGAATCACAGATCAGCTACTTTTCTTACCCGAAAAGAAGGGAGGACTCCCTCACCTAAGCAAAGCATTGTGACGTGTCTCAACGGCGAGGACCGTAGCGCCGCCAGTCGTGTGGTCCGGGTCCTCGAACGCGCCCAAGCTTCCGATGTAAGCCTTTCGAGAGGGTTTGTCAGATCTAGAAAAGTGACACAAGAAACCCGAGCCGAGGGCTCACGGAAGTCCCGACTCCCTCAATCATTCCTGAGAGCGCCATGAAGCCGGTAAGATCGTCGTAGGCTAGACCCACGATTCTTATATGAGCAACATTTCACTGCTCGGAGAAAAAGGGCACTCACGGAAAGTGTACTTGCAAGCCTGGACAGGGGTCCCGCCAGCAGCCTTGACGGCGGCCGCGATAAAGTCGGCGTGCTCCTGCTCGTCTTCGGCGATGCGTTGGACGGTGCCACGAGCGCCCGAGGGGAAGCCCTATGAATAGATTTGACTTGAAGTTAAAGATGGAGGTGCTACAGTAGAGGGTGAGCAAGATGTACGGCTGCCTTGAAGTCCTCCTCAGAGAACTTGTCGAGCGCGCCGAAGAACAAGTCGATGTCGACCAACTCGAGCGCCCTGGCCTGAGGTACGCAAAGAATGACCAGGTACAGAAATAGTCTCAGCACTTCTATCCAGCTCTATCTTCAGCTCAACATTCGCACTCACAAAGTTCAACACGGCGACATCGTTCCCAGGCGACGTGGTCACCGACTGACGCCTCTGCAGCGCGGCCTTGAGGACGGGATCTCCGGGTGACCGACGAGCGAGGGGAGCAGCACTGGCAGTGAGGGCGAGCGCCACTAGCGAAGCGGCGAGGGCGAAAGGCTGGACCATGGTCGTTGTGTTTGCTGCTGTTGAGGATTGGGGGTCGAGGAGAGGGGGGAAAGGATCGGCGAGAAGTGAGATGTAGGAGGACAAGAGAGCAGCGCAAGCCCCGCAGAGCCTTTTTATAATATAATTCTGCTGCTTCATAGAACCATGGGACGAGTGAGCTGTGCTGTGCGCCGACATGTGTCGCTATATCCGGCTCGGGGGTACACACAAAGGCAGTCTGTCGGAGACCGCGCGCGTGAGCCCACGGTGCGGTGCACGACCGTACGAATGCCCGATGTGCGAGACCAGCAGAGAGGGGCGTTCCTCCTGATGGATGAAAATAGAATAGCCGTCTTGTGACCTTGAAACGAGGGTGGTGTTTGAGGTACATGAGATTTCGAAAGCATGCAGTGCAGCGCCAGGAGAACACGTGGTGATGGTTTTGTGCTGGGGTAGGGCTCAGCTACGGGGCGGAAGTGGAGTACGTCAGAGATTCCGACATAGTCGGGAAAGGAGCCATCATGGATAAAGGGTGACGAGTGAGAATTGTGGAGCGGCGAAGATTGGCCAGAGTGAGATGTTCTCAGGACAGCCGAGGAACGCATGAAGAACCCAAGCTCTGTAATGCACCTTAGTTCCAGTTTCAGGTGAACTTAGTCTGACTGAAGTCCATCTCGGGGTGCTGCTCCTGGAACTTTTTGAGCATCTGCAGCCGGTCATCTCCTCGTCAGCAACCTATCTCTCGGACCCGGGCGACGATCACGAGGCGAAGTATGAGGAGAAAAGGATGAGCTCACCTCTGCTTTCCGCTGCTCGTCTGACGTCGGCTTGCCCATTTGCTGTCCCAAAAGGAGGAGGTGAGCTCTTCAGTGCGTTAGCATGCATTCAGGTCAGCAGCGCGCACCTTTTGCTGGTTGTCAAACTGAACGACAACAAAAACAGCGCGTCAGCCTCCACGCTCTCCATTCCCTCCTAACGGGCCAGAATGAAAAACAGCACGCACCATCATCTTCTCGACCATGGCCCGCGTCTCGCCGTCCAAATCGCTCAGCTTAGAGTTCTCCGGGTTGATCTTTGTCGTGTCGATCTTTGGTGCCGACGTGATGACGTGGGGCCACCAAGTCTGCTGGTTGACCTTTTCGAGGTGCAGCGAGATCTCTTTCGAGTCGTCTGTCGGTCGGCCGTCGCCGTCAGCCCAGCAGTACGCACGCGTTAGCTCCCCTCCTCCACCCTCGTCCACACAAAAACCAGAGCTATGGACGCACCCAGAGTCCAAGTCGAATCGTCCACTTTGATCTCTTTCGGCAAGTCTCCGTCGATGATCAACGGCTGGCCCTTGACGCCGACCTTGAGCTTGGTCTTTTTGATGTCGACGACGAGGTCCCTTCCTTTGCTCCCTGGCGGCACGGGGATCGTCACTGACACGTCTTGCAGAGTTTGTTTCCAGGTGTAAGGGAGAGCTGTGTGCGAAAGAGGTCGTGTGAGATGTGAGCGACGAGGAAGCAGGAGGAGCGGACGGACCAGCTTGCTCGGCGCGCTCGCGCTCAGCGTTGACGATGTCGAGCGCCTTCTGCTCTTCTGGCGACAGGTCTGATGGTGCCGACATGGCTGTTGATGATTGGTGTGAGGAGTGTTGCTGGACGGAACTCGAGAAGTGGACGCGAGCGGCGCGTCGAAGGCGGGGGAAAGGTTAGGGGGCCGACCACGGCCGCCTTTCTCTTGCAGCGGAAGGGACAGTGAACAGATAATGGCTAGAAGTATACGTCTGAAAAGTCAGTTGCTGATTAATGCGTTCATGTTCGTCAACGACTCAGACGAATTTATGCGAAGGAGAGATATGCCGGACTACACGTGGTCTGAGCTGAGGACCTCCGAAACCTGTGACGAGATCCTGCTCAAATTGTCCTCAGATCATCTTCACTTCCTTGCCATCAAATGCTTTAGAGTGGACCCCCCGAGCGTCCCGGAGCCACGTGGTACTCCGTGTAGTATCGGAGTCAACATGGCGCAGGGGAGGGCGACAGCGGTTCGGGGTAGAAAGGTCAGTCGTCACCCAAAGAAAGAAAATCTCCAAAGATCACTCGACCACGCGCTGCTGCCGCATGCAAAAGTTGCCCGAATGACCTCGCACTTTGTCACTGAATCGAACCAACTCCCTTATAGGCTGCTAACACAGGCCAACGGTCGGGATGTAGAGACTGCGAGGGCTTTTTGAACTTGGCGACTGTGTGAACATCAAAGTATTGTGCGTATGATGAAGGCTGGGAGGCTTTGACTGGGACAAAGCAACGCCCCCGAAGTGGTATGGAAAAGCGACAGGCAGCTATCTTAAATCAAGTCATAACTTTTGCAGCGCGAAACGTTCAATGTTCCTGGATCTTCAAAAATCCTGCTCAAAAATTGACAAATACAGCTCTGCAAAGCAATCCGTGAGCCAAGAACACACTCAGGCGGAGGAAACTCACGAGACGACGCTGTGGAAGCAACGAAGTCCCAACACGACCCACCTCCCACAAGGTCCACCCAGCGTCCCTTCTGGATTTCCATTCTGGTAGAAGGACGTTATACATTCAACCATAGTCCAGGTGGTGAGGAACTGCGGGCCACAGCCCTGCCACTCAACAAGCCCGGCCCCTGGGAGCGAAGCGATCAACGTCAACAACCCGACGCAAAGAAAACGAGCGCGAAAGCTTTCCAAAAGATCGATGAAAGATAAAGTACAAGTCGAGGAAAGAGGAAAAAGTGATGGAGCAGGTCGCAACTGCGACTTTGGAGGGAAAGAAAGAACCACGTGGGTCAGGTGCTCCGAGCCGGCGAAAGAAGCAACCGCAACGCGATACAGCCCGACCTTCAGCCTCTTTGCCCACAGGTTTTCCTGAGTGCTCAAAACAGTATGAACCGCTGCGCGGTGGCGGAAATGCTGTCGCAACGGCTACGAGAGCCACGTATCCGAAAGGAGCCGCTTGAGAAAAGTCCAGTGGTGAACGACGATGCACGAAACAAGTTTCAGACGGGCCAGACACACGTCACTACATTCCGGTCAAACTGTTCCTCTTGAAGGTATTTCTCACATCGCTGCCCACTGCTCCCACTCAAAGGCCAACTTGAACGTGCGGGGGTAGGACGCACGTATCCGTCAGCTCCGCTCTCCCTCGATGGCGCTCCACCCATGATCACCGTAAGAGTAAGGGCTAATCTGATACCGAGCATCTCCATTTCCGCAAGAAGGCGTTCCTGGACCCGGTGCCACGCCAAACTCGACAATCAAGCCCTCGCTTTGCTGCCACACCTCGACGACCAACTCGTGACTCTTGATCCTTGTCGCAAGCGCCTGAAGCTCTCCCCACAGCTTCAAAGCCGTTGTAGTATGTCATGTAATCGTCTACGATGCTATCCGTCGAAAGAACAATCGGCACGCGAGGTGTCTGGACGAGAGCTCGAGCGAGAGGAGCGTGCGGCGTAGGGCGGTCGGGCCGAGCTGTATGGCGGGTTTGTGGAATGTGGGAGCTGTGAGACGTAGTGGACGAACTCGTAAATGGTCAGCCTGCGCCCCTCGATGCTCTTCCGAGCTCGCGTCGCTCCTCCAAAGAAAGACGCACCATTCGGCCGAAGTCAGCGAGAAAGCACGAGCTGTGGGAGGACGCGATGGCGGAGTGAAGTCAGCATCTGAGTATCTCTGTAGATCTAGAGTCTAAAGCGCTCGACAGGTGCGTTCTGAGCTCTCTGCCTTGTCGAGCTGGCGAGCCGCTCCACATCTTGCCGGGGAAAGTGTCGAGCGACCCTGACAGCTTGGACGGCGCTGGTGGTGCTTCAGCCGTCTCTGTAAAGCTCTCAAGATGCTAATTGAGGTCGTTGTGCGAGGAAGCGAAGCGACGGTCGTGGTCCGTGCTCAACCCCAGCCTAAGCGACTTCGGGCCAAACAATCGCGAGCTCGCTTGACCTCCGACGCACAACTCGCACGAATCTCTCGCCTCGCATCACTCGCGATGGCAGCACCGAAAGATCTCACAATATATTACACGACCTCAGAGCTCCAGGATGCCGACTTATTCAGCAACGGCCCGTACCTGCCCGCTCTCCCTGACTTCGTGCCGTTCTTCCCCGCCATGCCTCAAGCCGCGTACGAGCACCCCGTTGTCATCCCCTCTGCTTCGGCACCCCAGCTTCGCCAACTCATCGACCAGTACCTTGCGAGCATGAAAGAACCGCCGTCTCTCTCGCCCGAAGCCGACCTTGTCGCTGCGAGGAGCTTGGTCGAATGGTACATCAACGAGCGCCTCCCGATCCTTCGCCTCACAATCTTCGCTCCAGCTCTGGCATTCGCCGTCGGCATACTTGGGGACTACCCAGATCTCATAACTAGTGCCAGCGACGACACGAGATTCAGCTGGCTGCCGGTGCGGCACCTCTACGAGCAATTCGCTTTCGACCGGACTGCCGAGGAGCGCCGGATCATACAGTCATTCTTGACGCTGTGTACGACAGTCTCTCGAGAGAAGGGTAACTGAGGTTTCTTCAGCTGCGCAGGAGAGCCAGGTCGGTCTGACCACCTATCCCTTCTACAGCCGTCTGGTTCGGATTCGCCAAAACGCTCGAAAAGCTGGAGTCGAGCTCAGTCAGCGAGACACCCTCTCAAGTCATTGATGATCGGCCTTTCTGGAAAAGGATGCTGTTTTGTGCGTCGCGCTTTCACTCCCGTCCTGCCTTCACGCTCATGATCATTCTCGCAGCACGGCCGGGTCTTGCCACGTCAGTCAGCGAAGGCGCCCCGAAATTCCCACACACGGAGAGCTATCACCATACAACGCAGTATCTGAGACCAGACATACCTGAAGCGCGCATTTGAGTTGTTCGTGGAGTTCGGTGTGATTGTAAGGCTTGTAATTACACTTGTTGTTTGCGATGGTTTCGAGTTACCAGATCCCCGTTGTCGCATGTTTTCTTTTTCCAACTAGCAACTCCACTCTCTGTTTGCCCCTCTCGTTGAGTGAGGCAAAAATCCCATAAACTTGCAACCAATGACCACCCTGTCATCCTTTTACGCACCCGCAGAATCCTCCGCTCAAGCCTTTTTCGCCAGGATGTATATCCAGTACGCAAAGTTTACGCCTCTGAGGACTGGAAATATCAGATGTGTTAGAGCAGCTGTAAGTTTGAAGGACTCACAAAGCCACCACGAAGCATAAGCGAATACCATTCATGATCCTCTTTCTCTGCCCAACCTCAAGCCGCGCACCGCTCCACGGGTTCCTCGAGACGTCCCCAGCCACCAAAAGCGCAAGAATGCCCCAAAGAGCCAGGAGCGAGACTGAGAGGGGTCCATGAGCAACCGTGCCGATGTTCGGCAGCCCGATGACGACGTGGAGGGTTTCGGAGGCTTTGGTGAACCAGACCAGACGGTATCGACTCAACTCCTGCTTCCTCTCCTCCTCACCCATTCTCTTCTTCGCACGCTTCCTCAAGTCTTTCATCTCATAATCCGTGAGAGGTCGAATATTGTAGCTGGCAAGCTGAGCGTCAACCTCTGCGAAAAGCTCGGCCTCGGTCCAATCGTATGGCACGAGTTGCGAAGCGATCAAGTCGACGAGGAAAGAAGGGTTGAGAGGGTAGTTCCCTGATGAAGGCTGAGCAAGCATGGGTTTAGACAAGGATGCAATATGAGCATGAGCCCAGGAAGAACGCACTGGGTCCATCCGGCTCTTGAATTGCTCCAAAGCCAGCTCGACGGCAGCGAGGCGATCCTTGACGGTCTTTGAAAGACGCAGAAGGATTAAGCAATCGTGACATCGGAACACAAGCTCGAATTGAACCTACAGGCTCAGCCGGGTTCGCGAACGCGACCGAGTGACTCTCCACCGTGCTGGGCCCAGCTTCCACAGCAGCACCTTCCAACGGCTCAGCCTCCTCCCTCTGCGAGCCCTCAAGGAGGGGAGCCCTCTCCCTTGGCCTCTGAAGCTGCTCTTTCGACCCCCTCAGCTCGTCCCTCAAGCTATCGAAGTCGCGACGTAGTTGGTCGAACTCGGCTCGAGTGACGGGAGCGGGAGCAGCGGCGGCGAGGGGAGGCGTCGCGGCGACGGGCGCAGTGTCCGTGTTAGCGATTGACGCGGCTGGAAGGTTGTCGGCGACGAGGCCAGGAGCGACGTCTGGCGGAGCGTGGTGGTAGAGCGGGAGGTCAGTGTTCCTCGGCTGGGGCGTCGGCCTCAGCCGGTGGTACACGACGATACCCCCAGCAACGACGGCGATGAACGTGTCGATCGACTTGTTGCCGAACTTTTTGATGGTGTCCATTTCTTGTTGCTGAGTCTTGTCAGAAGCCAAGCAGCGAGTGGACTTGGAACTCAGGGACATCCGCGACAGCGGTCTCTCAGCTGGGTGTCGACCCTGCGCGCTGCAGCCTACAAGAGGTGTCTACAAACTTAGCATTCAACTTCAAGAAGGCCATAATAGAACAAAAAAACCTCAAGTTATTCTCCGGAGTCCGCGAGACTACTTCGCCCAAGCGTGAAGGGCCCAGATCCGCGGTCACGACTCGGCCAAGTGCGAGGCAGAGCTGAGCTTCGTGTGGTAGGCGATACGTGCTTGGACTTAAGATAGTTAATCGAAAACTTCAGTGGCTAAAAGACTCTACCGAAGTTCACGAAGTGACGCCCGCATCCCGAACCGCTTCTGTCCTAACCGCACGCATCCACTCCTGCCCGAACGAGTCGCCGTCAAGTCAAGCATCGTCTAAATGAAGGCAGGTCAAAAAGGCTCACTAACGAGCTCCTTCACTCCTGCCAGTGTCAACGATCGCGACATACGTTCCGGCTCCAAAGTCCCATCCGGACGCATCAACTTGAAAGACCTGCGAGGAACCACGTGTCGCGCAAAATCCTCTCACCAAGAGTATCTGTACGCGAGCGCTGTAAAGGTCAAACATTCAGCAATACGTCCAAGATCAAAAAAGTCGAAGTTGAGTCGATCAAGTGAACATGTGAAGAATGAGAGGACGTCAACGTCCTCAGCCTTTCTTCAGCGTTGCTCGAGTCAGCTCCAGCATCCCACCTCCAAACATTCCAGCTTCATTCTTCAGTGAGCACAATAAAGAAAGTTTCCGGCCCAATCAACGGAAGTGCACGACTACTCGCACGCTCCCGCCGACGCAGAAACTTGGCACATCAGCTTTGCGCTCGTCCGAATGCCCGCTACATTGCGCTCCAACGACCCTTCAGGCCCTTGATTCTGAGAAACAGCTCAAATCATTGTGGCCGAAAACGCGCCCTCCTGTGGCGAGGCCAAGGCCGCTCGTGAGAGTGCCCAACAGCGTCGCATGGCTGGCGTGTCTCAGCCGTCTCTCCGTCTCAGCTCCTCCCACGCACTCACCACCGTCCAAATCTAGAGCTCAAAAAAGGGTGCGAACCACGCACCATCATCACGCTTCTTGAAGCCCCCTCAACCATGAGCCCATCCGCTTCGTCAGCTGTCGCTTCCAGGAGCCCTCCGTCGGAAGGTGTGCTGAGCGAGAAGAAGGCGGAGGCCTCTGGGTGAAACGCGCATCCAGTCTAAAAGCATTTAAGAAAGTCGGAGACGAAGTGGTAAGAAGAGAAGCCGTGCGAGTTGCGAGTATGAGCAGATCAAAAGGAAGGAGCTCGGCCTCGCCTCCGCTGCGTTCCGCCACGAAGAGGGGGGCCAAGGTCGCATTCTTCTTTAAGACTGCCGGCGCAAAAGCAGAAATGGCGACTTCCAAGATGCACGGACGCAAAATTAAGGCTTAAAGTGGCGTACTTCGAGACCAGTGTCAAAAAAGATGAGGCTCATCGAGCCACGTCATTTTCGAGAGGCGCATCCTTCTGAACGCCTGCTGAGCCCCATCCCCTGCAGCGCGGACGATGAGCGGAGGAAGTCAAGAAACAAAAGGCACGGCAGGGCTTCAACCCGCTGTTGAGCTTTAAGTTGAAGGAGGTGCGTTCAAGACGTGATGGCTCTAGGCATCGTCTACCGCACCGCGTAAGGTCCAGTAAAGGCTTGCGCAAAGGCATGAACAAGCTGTAAAGGAGATGAGATGTGCATAGGACTAGCTTTCCCACTAGCATGAGCTACGAGAAGTCCACGAGAACGAGATTGAGACCTCGCTGCCTAAGCAACGTGAAACGCATTGACGTCGTTCTGCGAAGCTCTGAAGGTCCGAGAACGACGTGTGTCCACAAAAACTGACAATTTATGTCAGCCAAGCTCCTCTTTCAACAAAAAAAGTGCAGTTTTTTGTCGCACGAACGAGCAGCCACGTCGGGGCTCACTTCAGCCGAAACTTGCTCACGCGGCTCCAATCTTTCTGCTCTGCTTGCGATCGAGCACACAGAGCAGTCGATTTGAGACTATTCTGAAGTGGAAACGCAGGTCTTCTGAAATGAGCATTCTTTAGGCCGTGCGAACGTCGTCGAAGCCCACCATCACGCCGCCGCTTCCACACCAAAGTGGCACCACCTTTTGGCGAGTCCAGAAGACTCATCAGTTTTAGCTCCATAGCGGCTCGAAGCAGTTAGACCTTCAACGCATTCAGAAATGCCGGAAAGGCACTGAGAGTGCTTTCGCAAGCGCGCGAAGTTGTGATCCACCCGCCTTGCAGCTGCATAGCTGCTGTCGTCGCCATCGTTCAGACTCGTGGCGACTGTCGTTATTGTAGCCAAACTTGAACCATGAAATGATTTTGATGAGTCTGAGACCGTTTGCGACGTTGTCAAGTTGGGCCGAAGGACGAGAGGTCGCCACTTTGGACGACCCCTGCCCAGCGAGCTCGGTCGACGCTTCGTCGTCAGTCTCGGTCGCGTTTCTCGGTCGTAATCAACGTCTCTACCGACAAGAACCTTCACCAAAAAGATTATTATGGAATCTATTGGCGGCTGTACAAACAAGGCCAATTTTGACCGCCGAACTCTCTCGTCCGGACGACGACGAGCGCGCTTCGAGGGTGGAGCGTGAGCCGACGTTCTGCGTGCCCTGCTCGCTCAGCGAAACCAAACAAGATAAAACATAAAAATTGGGCTGAAAGTTCGTCGGTGAGATAAGTGCGGCCAAGGTGAGGAAGCAGGAGGAAGGAAGCAAAGCCAACCACTGGCAGAGCGCGAAGTCTCGAAGCCTGCGCGCGCGCCGCCTAGGCAAGGACTGTCTGCAGTGAGCCTAGAAGTCGACGTGGCACCTAAAGCTGTGAGCTTGGTGCATCTAGTACTTCCAGGAGTGAGAATTCGATTGGTCAAACGA